>JANHAO010003727.1:0-25595 GCA_026873985.1 Saraca asoca | reverse complement strand
GAATGAATATTTAGTGATCAAGGATGCATTAATCTCAAGTTGATTCCCTTGGTTGGTTAGTTTATCTATTTCTATTTTCATTTCTGCACGTTAGTAGTTTGCTGTTAGTAGTTACTGCCATACCCCCCTTTTATTTTCAGCTCCTAATTTGATTGATATCATCATCCTAAAATGATCCAAGGACTCGACCTGGTGTTGCCTATACTACAAATAGTTGAGGTAGCTTTAGTTTATAAATTTCTAATTTGATCGATCTCGACAACCGCAATCATTAGGCAAGTCGTAAGAAAGTGCCCTTGGTGAGCAATCTTGTTACTCAGGTATGCGATAAGTTTATTTTAGTGCCTCCATGCCTCAACTCGTGAGTTGGCAAAAAGTTTATTTTAATGCCTCCATGCCTCAGCTCATAAGCTGGTAGAGAGTTTATTTTAGTGCCTTTGCACCTCAACTCGTAAGCTAGCAGAGTTGCATGCATGCATATGGTGGTGATTTTGTACTGTAATGGGTTAGTGATCTTGTCCCAGAAAGGGGGTGATCTTGTGCCACCTAGGTAAATGACTTCAGTTTTAAGAATAACTTGCCCTTGGTTAGAAGCTTGCTTTTGGGTGAAAGAGGGAAGAGCTGCTTTTAGAATAGATAGGTGAGTAAACGTCTAGTATTACAAACTCTGAGAATCTTAGTCCCATTCATTAAGTGAAAAGATGTTGCTTTTAGCCTTGTGAGCTTCAAAAAGAATAATGTAAAATGCAAGATCACCAAATTTGAGACTGAGTTTGGGCTTTCCTGAAAATTTGTTCAGAAATCATTTAACATTACAATTTGGAGACAAATTTGAATGCTTTATTTACTTATAATGTATGTATAGAAAAGAAAACTTACAAGCATTAGAGTTGCTATTGATGTGGCCGTTAGGGCTACTGAGGTCGCTATCCATAAGGTTGCATCATGTATTCTTTCAAGTGTCCTCTATTGATGATGTTTTCTATGGCATCCCTGAATGCCCGACACTCTGAATTATTGTGCCCAACCTCATTATGGTAGGCACAAAACTTATTTTTATTTCTAAATCTGTTGAGGGCCTTTAGGAAGGAGGCTTCTCAAAGTCTTCCCTACCTCTCTTTGTTGTAAAAATCCTATCTTGAATGTCAGATAGAATGCTGCAAATTTCATGGAGACCTTGGTGCTGAGGTTGCTCACTCTTACCCTTCTTTGTAGGTTATTAGAGTTGTCACTATTATTTTCGATGCTTCTCTTGTTTTGGATGGAGCCACTTACTTCATCCTTTTGTTTAGACCTTTTTGTGCCAAAAGTTTCTTCTCACCTGATCTGCTTGGCAACTCGTTCATAGAACTTACCCAAGTCGCTTACTGGAGACTTGTATATGTTCTTATATAATTTTTCATCCTTGTAGAGTCCCGTCGAGACCACTGTTAGGACATTCTGATCAGATGGATTCTCCACATTGTTGACCTTGTGCCTGAACAGAATGATGTAGTCTTTCAATGACTCATCCTTCTATTAGAAGATAATTGTGAGGTGACAAGGTGGCATGAGCTGGCTTTTCAACACTTTATATTAGCTGATGAATTTCTTCTAGCATTTTTCTCAATTATGAATGCTACAAGCTAGGAGATTTTTGAACCATGTTCAAGTATGTCTCCTAGCGTAGCTAGGAAGACATGACATTTGTCCAAGGAGTTCATCGTCTAAAGGTCCATTTGGACATTGAACGCGTTTAGGTCTTCATATGGATTACTATCCCCATTGTACTGTAGGATTGAGGGGATTTTGAATTTGTGAGGGAGGGGTTGCGCCTCTATCTCGCTAGTGAATGGAGTCTTCCCCTCATAGTGATCTCAATTGTCTTGAGCTTGAAGGGATTCCTCTGGCCGTTTTATCCTTTGGAGCAGTTCTTCTACCACCAGATCTCATGTCTCAAATCTTTAGGTGGAAGTTCACTGGCTCTTTTTACCTCCTTGGTCATGGGAATAGCAACCCAAGGTATGTCCCTGGCTAGACCTACTTGAGCCTTCTCTTCGATGGAAGCTCGCACATCGTGAATCATCATGGTTTTCATGAGCTTGGAGAACCCCTTATTTCATTTGTGAGCTAGAAGAATGAGCCGAATCAACAGGCTATGCGACCTTAGCTTGCCTTTATGTACCCTGGGCTTGTGCTTGTGTCATCACTCTAACCACCTTATTCAAGTCTTTCACTGTGCTTTCAAGCGCTTCCTAATGTTAGCGCCATGTTTGCATTTTGCCATTCCTAGAAACAACAACAGTAGGTTGGTGTTAGGCCATGGGAGGCAAGTCGGCAGCGACACCTATAATAAGAGCAATGAAAGTATTTGTTGTAGATATGTGACCTTCCGACTGATTAACTAGAGCGTTTGAAGTTCTGGTGGTTCTTCTTCTAGCCATTGTAGCTGAATAGGAAAACAACCAAAATGCAGATGAGGGCCCTCCTTTTAGCACCAAAATATTTATGGTAAAATTTGGTTTGGTAAGCTTAAATTTAATTAACTAGAATAGTTCTTGTAACCCCTAAGCTGCAATCTGGTTTTACAAATGGTAAAGAGATGTAGAAAGTAAAGGAAGAAGAGGAAGAACATGGAGAAGACAGCAGGAGTTTTTTTAATATGGTTCGATTAAAGTCCGACGACCCCTACGTCCATGGTATTGCTATTTCTCTAGAAAGTGTTTACAGTGTATCTGTGTGTCCCCCTTTTACAATGGTTTTGTCCTCTATTTATAATGGCTAAGGTGTTACACAAATATCTATGTAAAGTACAAGTTGCAACCAATAATTTGGCTTCTACAGACTATAGGCTAGCTTCTACAGATGCTTTCTGTAAGTGGGCCCCATAAGTTAATCCTTCCTTGGTTTAAATGCCAGAGAGCCTTTTAACTGATGGCCGGGAGGATGTTTTTATTCTATGAGCCAGATTTCTCCCTCTGTGATCCAATGCCTATGCGAGGTCGCTTTGTCCCAATTTGATGCTCGACCATAACGAGTCTCTGGCTGGGCAGTGTGCTCTATTCTGTGAGCTAGGGCTCCTGTCATGAGGTCACTATCGACCTTGCCCAGTAATGTTGAGCTCATACTAAGCAAGCTTGTGACTTGCTTTAGTGATTTGGGGTCACATTAGGTGAGCTCATGTTGTGCTCTCGCAACCTCAACAGATCTTTATCAGTTGAATTCATTTGTTGGGCTTTTATCAACCCATTAGCCTAGTCCAAAAAACACTCATAACAATTATTATTTACAGAAAAGAGAGAATTTAAAGTGAACTAATGTTGGCAAAAAGATAGTATAAGTACTACACTAGCTTGAATAAATAAAAAGGAGGAAGACAAAATCAACATTCCTAGTTCTTAGTGAGACAATGGCATTCAATGTTATTTTGAGACTCTTTTTTTTTTTTTTACAATGTCTTGTATTTGAATGAAGAACATTATATATATATATATATTAAGTTACTTGTCACATAAATTCTTTGGATTGGGTTAACTAATATGATTCGTTCTTTTTGACCATTCATATCTTATATTTGAATCTTGCTACCAATGATGTCAAAGGATTAGACAATTTATAATTACTAATGATCTCAAAAAGATCGGTGATATACTCTAACCTAAATAAAATTAATTTATCCACCTTTTAAACTTCTATTAGGGAGAAAAAGGAAGACTTGGCTTATCACTTTGAGTGAAGGGGGAAGAGTGTAAAGGTTGCAACTGCGTAAGATACCTTGGTATACTTATCAAGAGTACAAAAGGAAAATCAAAACCTGTCTAGAATTTAGAAACAAAGGTTACAGCTAAACGGGGTTGCAAATAGGGATGACAATTTTACCCGCATACCCGTTTACTCGTGAATATCTGCTCGTGATGGGCGGGTATGGGTATGAGAAAAAGTGTTTGCAGATGGGTATGGATATAAAAATTATACCCGTAATGGGTACGGGTTGGGTATAGGTATGAGAAAATATCTATACCTAAACCTTTTTACTCTTTTAAATAATATTTTTTAATATAAACACTACTCAAAATGATATCATTTTGAGTAGTGTATGTAATGCCTCAAAATAAAAAATAAAGATAAAAATATTGGCTAAGGGATTGAAGTGAAATTTCAATATTTTTCATTAGGACCATAACATAATTTCATATTTTTAGTAAGGACCTATTTGAAGTCGGTAAAAAGTTCATGGGTCAAATTGTAATTTAGAATTTTTTTTAACTCTGGCAGGTATACCCGCGGGTACACTCATATCCACGGGTGCAAATCTGTACCTAAACTCGCTACAGTGTTCATAGGTATGGGTAGGATATGGTTATGAAATTTTCTAGCAAGAATGGGTATGGATATTGCCATACCTGCCCGAACCCGACCTGTTGCCATCCTTAGTTGCAATATTGCATCGTGTGGTTTGTAAATTACCGTTATGTCCTTTGCTAAAACTTTCTACTATTGTTAATTGAATTTATATCTCATGCACTCAAGATGTAATTAATTATAGGTTAAATTATACTATTGCTCCCTATAATTTTACTTAATTTTTAATTAAATTCTTATAATTTAAAATTTTTGAATTGGATCTTTATATTTATTTTTGTTGTAGGCATTTTTTAGGATTAAGTGAAATGGGCTAGCAAAGGCCCAATGGACTAACTCAATGTATAAGAGGCCAGCTTATTCTGGAGCGTAGGAGCTAGCTAGTAGATCGCCTAGTGTGAGCTTAAGACATTCAGTGATCTCAGGTCACCGAGTGAGCTACCCCAGGCACAATTGCAAAGTGCCAAAACTCCAATCAACAGTCTGAAACACTTTAAACTAACAAATTAGCCCCCAAAGACCGACAATGATTTGCCCAACATTTATTGCCTGATGCCCAACATTTATGGCCCGCAGCAGCAATAATGATAGTTTTACAATTTATCAAATTATACTTGTAACCTTCCCTGCTTCTATAAATAGGGGAAAGATCATTGTAAGAAGTAAGTGAAAAATATATGGAAAAACTCTACCGAAATAGTGAGAAAACTTATTTTCTGTTACTCTGCTGAAATACACAGAGAAACCACCATACAAAAGCTAATAAAAACTACCGTGGACGTAGAGGTCATGCCAACTTTGGTTAAACCACATTAAAAATCTTCAGTGTTCACTTTGCTCTTCTTCCTTTTACTTTTTTGCTGTTTTCTTATATTTTCACACCTTTTATAGTAGTTTGGGCTTTAGAACCTTTAGTTGACTGATTACCAAAATTGATCATCAATATTTTGGCATGCTTGATGGGACCAGACTACTTTTCTATTGATTTACCAACTAACCATGATGGCAAGAGGAATAGCAACTAGGAGTTCTGACATCGTTGCTAATTAGCTGGGCGATAGTGGAGAGCAACAACGAAATGTGCTGGAAGATGGAAATCCATTTCTGGCAAGCACTTCTTCCATTCCCCGGGAGGTTGACGGTGTACAAGTGCTGCATCAATGCCAAGAAGTGCTCAAGAATATAGTTAGTGGCTTGCCGATGCGGTTGAAGCACTAGCCCAGGCATACACCTAAGGAGTTCAAAGACAAGTTAGAACTGCTACTATCGGAAGGGTAGTCTAGAAGCCACAAGGAGAGGTATCGACTCGGCAGGAGAAGCCGGCTAGAGAAGGGCCTCAGTGAGTAAACTCAGATCGCTCCTCTAGTTCATGATCTAAATCAAAGGGTCGACGAGCTCACAAGCATGATGGAAACTAACAACTTGGGAGCTTGCATTACACTGAGGGCTCAAATGCAGGTTGTGACAGTACCAAGGATCAATGGTCTGAAGCGTAGGATTTAATGATTGAGGAGCTATTGTAGAGGGTGCAATAATTGGAGAAACGCCCCTAGTTCGAGACAATTCAGATCACTATGAGGAGAGGACCCCATTTTCTAAGGAGATTGAGATGAAACCTCTCTCTCACAAATTTAAAGTCTCTGCCATCCCTCAATACGATAGGAGAAGCAATCCGTATGACCATTTGGATGCTTTCAACCTCTAAATGGACCTTCAAACTACTAACCCCTTGGTTAAGTTTCATATTTTCCTAGCCACTCTAGGAGATGTACCCCGAGCGTGGTTCAAGAATCTTCTAGCTCGTAGCATCTGTACCTGGGAAGAATGTCAAAAGAGATTTATTGATCAATATAGAGCTCTCAGGAAGTAGCTCATGCCGTCTTACCACCTAGCAATGATTTTTCAATGGAAGAACGAATCGCTGAAGGATTATATTACAAGATTTTGATGTGAAATTGACAACATAGAAAGCCCCTCTGATGATAGCATCCTAACAGTGATTTCAGTAGGGCTTCGCAAGGGCGGGAAGCTATATGAAAGCATATACAAATCCCCAGTGAGAAATTTGGAAGAATTCTATGAGCGAGCTACTAAGGAGGTCAAATGGGAGGAGACCTTCGGTCCAAAGAAGCTCAGATAAAAGGATGAGATGGGTAGCTCTATCTTAAGTTGAAACAAAGGAAGAAGCAATAATGGGAAAGATAAAATGAGCTGGAATGATGGCGTTGACACCCAGCCTACGAAGAAAATTAGGAGAGAGTGACCTCAATCATAAGGTCGCCATGACAATTACAATATACTATCTGACACCCTGGAGAGGATATACGCCATAGAGAAGCATAGAGAGGATTTCGGATAGCCTAGGCCCCAAAAAACTCCATATAAGTACAAGGATGCTAACAGGTTTTGTGCCTATCATAATGACATCAGGCATAACACTTTTGAATGTAGGTCTCTCAAGGATGAAATTGAAGATCTGATTAGGAAAGGTCACTTGAAAGACTACATAGTGCGACCTACAGGACAACAACCTCAACACTCCCAACAGTTAGTACAACAACCATCCTAGCAAGTCAAACAAGAGCAAATGGCTGTGATGAGGACCATTTTCACAATTCATGGTGGGCTGCATATCATAGGCACTTTGCATGGGTCACATGAACGCTATGTGCAAAGTGCGTGCCACATCTTGTTTGTGGGTTATGAATCTGGAAAACCTACTAAGAGAGCTAAGACCACCTTTGAAAACATCACCTTTATGGAAAATGATGCACAAGGAATCCAATCCCCCCATAATGACGTTTTGGTCATACAGGCTAAGATTCGTAATGTTGAAGTGCAAAAGATCTTGTTGGACATTGAAAGCTCAGTAAATGTCATGTATAAAAAGTGTTTTGAGCAAATGGGACTAAATGAAAGCCATCTGAAGCCTTGTTTGAAGCTCTTTTTGGCTTCACCAGGGATGCAATATTTCTAGTAGGGCAAGTCAGGCTCCCTATCACTTTTGGGAATAGAGATTGTCAAGCCACCATCCTAGCTGATTTTCTGGTTGTTGACTACCCCCCGGTGTATAATATAGTGCTGGGGTGACTAGCAATGAATGACTTAGACATGGTTATGTATACCAGATCATTGACAGTGTAGTTCTCAACCCCCACTGGAGTGGGTGCATGTGAGGTGAACAATATATAGCTCGACGATGCTACGAAGATGGTGCCAAGATCCAAGAAAGAGAGAGGAGAGTTAACATGGTCTCTAGCAAGAATCTTGAGCTTTGAGCATAGTAGGGCTCAGTCACAATCTCGACCCCATAAGCTGGATGCAAACAGAGAGACTGGACCCATAGAGGAGCTCAAGGAGGTACAAGTCAGTGAGGCGGACATTAGGAGATGCCTCAAGCTGGGGAAGAATATACCTCCTGACGTGAAAACCCAATTGGCCAATTTCCTCAAGGTGAATCTAGATGTTTTTGCTTGGAGTCATGAGGATATGGTGGGGATTGATCCCAAGATTATGTTGCACAAATTGAACATTGATCTTCACCACAAACTAGTTCATCAGAAGAGGAGGCTGATGATTGCTTAGCATTCTAGCATTCTCTAGAAAGAAGTGGATAGGTTGTTGGCTAATAAGTTTATCCGTGAGGCTTACTACCTAACCTAGGTAGCCAATCCTATTTTAGTGA
This sequence comes from Saraca asoca, assembly GCA_026873985.1. Taxonomy (NCBI): domain Eukaryota; kingdom Viridiplantae; phylum Streptophyta; class Magnoliopsida; order Fabales; family Fabaceae; genus Saraca; species Saraca asoca. The sequence continues at coordinate 17,569 of JANHAO010003727.1, read as the reverse complement.
AGAAGAAAAATGGGAAATGGATAATGTGCATTGATTTTACCAACCTCAATAAAGCTTATCCAAAGGATAGCTTCCCTTTGCCTAGAATTGACCAACTTGTTGATGCAACAGCTAGGCACCAGCTCCTCAGCTTTATGGACACTTACTCGGGGTACAACCAAATACCCATAGAGCCCTAAGATGAGGAGTACACCTCGTTCATCATAGATTGTGGGCTATATTACTATAAGGTGATGCCATTCGAATTGAAGAATGTAGGAGTGACTTACCAGCGGCTAGTTAATATGACGTTCAAATAACAAATTGGGAAGAGCATGGAGGTCTACATGGATGACATGCTTATAAAATCTAGATAGGTTATGGATCATGTGAGGAACCTGGATAAGATGTTTCAAATTTTGAGGAAATACCAGATGAATTGAATCTGCTTAAGTGTGCATTTGGAATGGCCTCAGGAAATTTTAGTTAACAACAGGGGACTTGAAGCAAACTCGAAAAAGATCAAGGTACTTATCGACATGAGGTCTCCGATAGGGGTCAAAGACATTCAGAGTCTAACTGATCAAGTTGCAGCACTTAGCTGATTCATTTCCAAAGCAACAGATAGATGCATGCCATTTTTCAATATCCTAAGGAAGGCCAAAAGGTTCGAATGGACTGAAGAGTGCAAGATCGCTTTCTAGCACTTAAAAGAATATATAGGCTGAGCTCCATTACTATCTGAGTTATAAGAAGGCGAGAAGCTCATCCTCTACCTAGGAGTATCCTAACACGCTATTAGTGCAGCCCTTGCTCTAGATGAAAATGAAGCCCGACTCCTAGTTTATTACATGAGCAAAAGGCTATTGAACATGGAAGAGAATTATACTTCTATAGAGAAGCTCATCTACTGCCTCGTGATTACTTCTAGGAAACTGTGGCCTTACTTTCAGGCACATACTATTAAGGTGCTTACTCAGTACTCGCTAAGGCAGACTCTACAAAAAATTGACACCTCAGATCGCTTGCTTAAGTGAGCCATCGAGCTAACCCAGTTCGACATCCAGTACAGACCGAGGTCGGCTATCAAGGGGCAAGCTTTAGCTAACTTTATTGCAAAATTTGCCAACCTGTTGAGGAGGAAGTTGAGATTTTAAAAGGTCCATGGTGGGAGCTTTATGTAGATGGATCCTCAAATGAGCAGAATGCTGGGGTAGGAATACTTTTAATTAGCCCAGAGGGGCACAAAATCCTCTATGCACTAAGATTTGAATTCTGAACTACCAACAATGAAGTAGAATATGAAGCATTACTCATAGGACTTCACTTGGCAAGGGAGGTACGAGCTAAAAACTTAAGGATATCTAGGGACTCTCAACTCGTTGTCTATCACATAAAGGGTGAGTATCAAGAAAAGGGATCGAAAATGACTGTCTACCTCCAAAAGATTTAAGAATTACTTAACAATTTCCAAAGGTACAAGATTAGTCAGGTTCCACGAGCTCAAAATGCACATGCAGTAGCTCACTTGGCTGCAATAAAAGATGCAGATTTCTTAGGAGCAATCCCTATGGAAACCCTTCCATCACTAAGCATTGAATAGAAAAACATTGTGATGACAACTATTATGGCACAAAGCTCATGGATGAGCCTAATTTGGAAATATTTACAAGACAACGAGCTGCCAGAAGACAAGTTGGAAGTGCGTCATATGCGAGCTTAAGCTACTAGATATTGCATCATCGATGACATGCTTTATAGAAGGGGCTTTTCGACTCCACTCCTTAGATGCATCGATGGCCCTGATCGTGACACCATTCTGGAGGAAATTCACACCGAACATTGTGGAAATCATGCTAAAGGACTATCTCTAGCTCAAAAGTCACTCTGGCAGGGGTTTTACTGGCTAACTATAAAACAGGACACGATCAATCTTGTTAAACGATGTGACAAATGCCAAAGGTTTGCTAAAGTTCCACGTACTCCTCTGGCCTACCTTCAACAAATGGTCAGCCTTTGGCCCTTTGTGATATAGGGCATTGATTTGATTAGGCCTTTCCCCACAGGTCGTGGGAGTTGCAAATATGTAGTAATGGTTGTTGACTACTTTATGAAATAGGCAAAGGCAAAAGAATTGGCTGAAATCTCATTTTCTAAAAATTGAGAAATTCATCTGGAATAACATCATTTGTAGGTTTAGGATTCCTTAATAGATTATAACAGATAATAGGACCTAATTCAGCAGTAAGCAGTTTATCAATTTCTGTAGCAACCTTAGGATTGTAAAAAGCTTTTTGGCGATAGACTATCTTCAGGCTAACGGATAGGTCAAAGCTATAAACAAGATCATTAAACAGATATTGAAAACAAAATTGAAGGCTCAGAAGCAAGCATGGGTAGATGAGTTACCAAAAGTACTATAGGCTTACTAAACTACAGCTCGCAACACTACAAAGGAGACTCCATTCTCGATGATTTATGGATCCGAAGCTATGATACTAGCAGAGTTTAAAGTAACTTTACACCGAAGGGCTACTTTCAATCTAGAGGATAATAACCAACTACTCACTATGAGTCTTGACCTCATCAGAGAAGCAAGGGATGTGGCTTGCCTCAGGATCACGACCTATCAATAGTGGGTCGTGATAGGTCATGAGACATTATAATCGAAAGGTCCAAGCTCAGAGCTATAGAGCGAGCGATCTTGTGTTGCACCTTATCTTGTCGGGAGTTCGCAAACCCAGCAAAGGGACATTGGGTCCAAATTGGGAGGTTTCATACGTAATAAAGGAGAATTTGGATAACGTAGATACCACTTGACAAATGTAAAAGGGGCTAAAATCCCTCGAGCATGGAATATCAAGCACCTTCAGCCATATTATCAATAAGTTCAAGCTCAGTTCTATAATTATATACAATTATTCTAATCTCAATAAAGATGCCCAAAGTTCTCCTATTCTTTGTGAACTCTTTAATATACTTCTAGAACGTAACTTTTAGGTAAGCCAATCTTACAATAAATTTGACCAGAACCCATTTATACTACGTTCAAGTTACTAGCTTGACCAGTTATCTTAGGAGCTATAAAAGTCACCACCTACTAATCAAGCATTTAGACATTAGGCCACGATTTGCTAATAGAATATTCAAATGTTTCAACTTGGTAAAAATCTGAAAAATTAATGAGCAATGGATTTAAGCAGATTGATCTTGGATAAGTGGCTCATACAAGCTTATCACAAAAATAATAACTATCATTACAGACAATTGTCTAGTTAGAAATACATCAAAAGTGTTAAGAAATAAAAAGTATAGGGCAAGGGCATAGTGACGTAACATATGAAAAGGTTGGGGGCCTAGGTGGATCTTAACGAGCTAAAGAGTTAGTAGAGGGTGCGGGCAAGTTCTATATCATCTGTTCTTCAAACCTTACAGTGGCTCTTTGTTCGACCATCGAGCTACCCTTGATCTGAATGTTACCCTGAGCAGGAAGACCTTCACCCCCAATTTCTGCACCGGGGGCTGAAGTTACCTTTGTATCCTCTATGAAACGCTGAATGATTGCCTCAACGTCTCCACCAAAAAAGGCAAAATCCATGTCCAAATATTTTTGCCACAAAGTAAATAAAAAGCTATTGATGGTGTCAGAGATCGCTGTATCCTTAACCTATGCGACCATAGCAGCAGTCTCCCCTTTGACTTAGGCAACTTCCTCCTTAGCTCGTGTAGTTTTATCCTCAGCTCGAACGACCCTGTCCTTAGCACGAGTCACCTTCTCCCTAGTAGCTTGTTCTCTTTTTGTAGCAACCTCAGTCTACTTCGCCATCACTTCCAACTTGTCTTACCTCTATCGTAGCTCGTCAATCATCTTATGGAGGTTCAAGATCAAGCTGGTTATTTCATGAAGCAATGCATCCTCGACCTCCCTTTTAATAGCCTTGCCACCTCGTAGTTGAGTCTCAACACATTCCAGCTTCCTTCTTAATTCCATTGCTTCCATAGTCATAGTAGCTAGGTTGCATTTGAGCTTGCCCTGCTCCTCTTCCTAGATCACGACCTCATCCCTTAAATTTATTATTTCTAGTACGCCCTGAAAAGGCCAAAATGGTTAGATAGCCTACCAAGAAATGAAAAAGTTAGGAAAGAATGATACCAACCAGTTGATAGTGCTGAACTATTATGCTTACCAAAGCACTACCATGTATCTCCTCATACTCCATTGTTTTAGTATGGGCCCCCAGAACCTAGCCTACGTGTCCATGAAGAAAGTTGTAGTACACCATCGTCTTGGGACCCAATCCTCCAGGCAGGTCCCTTGGCAAGTCCTCGGACCCTTCTTCTGAACTAACAACAACCTCATTCCATCTGTCAGTCCTTTACTTTTTGGAAAGAGGCTTTTGTGGATATTTCTCCCTATGGTCAGAAGACCTTGTTGACCCTCCTATGACCTTAAATAGTCTCAGTTAAGAAACAAGGATCGACACCTACAAAGTCTCTGTTATAGTCACCAAGGAGGAAGGACGACCAATTTAAGCAAAAATTAGAGTGGTATCAGGCCTTAACCTAGCTGAAGGAAGGGGTTTGGTAAGATTAAGTGTCCCCATATCTCTATACTCCTGGAGGTCTATTGAAGTGACCTCTCTGATCCCACGAGCTCTGATATCTCGTGAACTATCAAGAAGCTTGGTGTCAAGCGTAAAAGAGAGTCTTTGTGATCGTAAAAGCTCCTCGTCAAACTTCAGGTCATTCCAGAAATCTTTAGAAGCAATGAAGTGGTCAAGCACCTCAATCTCCTCCACCCTTAGTTCCGGCTTCTCTTTCCAGCTCCATTTACAAAAAAATAACAGAACAGCAGATTAGAAGTAAAATAAAATAAGTGCCAAAGTTAACTTGTGCCCTTCTAGCTCACTCATAGAGACTCAACACAAATGAGAAGTTATGAAGTTGACTCAAGGAAGGATAGGAAACATAAAACTAGTGGGTCTTATAATTTCCTACATTGGACTTCCCTTTAGTGTCCCCTTGTGGCAAAATTTTCTTATACTTAGATAGGTGAGTAGAGATGTAGTAAATCCCTTCTCAGGGTTTGATACTCCTAATGCTATAAAGGTTGCAAAGGACTTTAGCCGAAGGAGGGTGAAAGCGATTTTTAAGATAAACAAGCGCTAAGGAAGTTAACTAGGAGTACGAATTTGGAGTCAGTTGAAAAGAGGAAAGTTTAAGCTCATTCAAAAATCAATTACATAAGAGGGAACTGGGAACATAAATTCAACATCGAGATGTTGGAGACTAATTATTATGAACTTTAAAGGCGGGAGAGTGACATGGTCATTATGGGAAGGTGCTAGGATATGGCAACCCTTAGAAAAATAATATGCTTAAGTTATCCCTTCAAGCTCGCTAAACTTGACACTCGAAGGGCGAAGTGTTAAGGGGGAGCAAGCTGCAAACCCCTCAAGTTCGGAGTGAGCTGTGAACTCTTTTGCTACCTTCCCACTCTCAGAAGTCACCTCCCCTATGGCTCAGAGCAGCACCCACTCTCTTCAGAGGATTCAGTATCTCCACTTCCTATTTGGTGATCGCAGTGTCTACAAGGTGGAGATATCTACAAAAGAGAAAGGAAGTAGTCAAGTTGCTGAAGGCAAACTGACCCTAATGCTAAGATTTACCCTAACAAAAATCTTCCTATATAGAGGATCACATATGCCTTGAGTCACCAAAACCCAAACTCAAATACATACGAGAGGCTTAACTATTAGGCCGCTAAAGCTTAGAAAATTAATGAAGGACTTGACAATTAGAAAACCTAGCATCTATCAACAGACTAACTGAACAAACCAAACACGACGAAAAAAATGCACAGAGACTTAGCCAACGTTCTAGATCTTATCAATAATAAACAAGAAAACTCAAATGATCCTCAAAACAAAAACCCAAAAACCACAAGCCAGGGAAAGAAAACTCACCATGCTAAAAAGAGGAGGAGGTTTGGAATGTGAACAAAGCTGGTTTTCGGTGATTGAAACTTGAGCTACAAACCTGGGAGGCTGGAATAGTGCAGAAGGTGATGGATAGTGATGAATAGTCACAGACCTGGTAGAGAGAATGAGAACGAGGAGTTTGTAAGCCTCAAATTTTAAATGACTAATAAAAGTGGAAAAAGTTTTCCCAGTTTATATTGTCCACAGTAAGCGTTAAATCTAGGAACTCTTCGAATACCTACAATCTAACGGCTCAGTATGTTCCAGTAATAAATCCTCACTAGCTTGGCAAAAATGTTCACTGGAGACTGTAATCATTACACCTAAGTATTTGTAGAAACTTGAGTCATGGATAAGACGAGAAGTAGACCGAATGACCTGTAAGATCATATATCGCAAGCAACAAACTATACTTCTATCTACACTGTGACCCATTCACTAATTAAGGTGCAGCTTCCATACAACCAATTGCTTGTGGCCCCATGCAACTTACTCAACGTGCAAGTTTGAGTGCACCTAATCACCCACTACACACTCGAACTCGTGCTAGCTCGGGCACACCTAATCACTCACTGCGCACTCGACCTCATGCCAGTCTAGGTGCACCTAATCACTCACTGCACAATTGACCTCATGCCAGCTTGGGCGCACCTAATTGCCCATTACGCACTTGACCTTGTGTCAGTCTGGGTGCACCTAATCACCCACTATACACTCTATCTCATGCCAGTCCAAGTGCACCTAATTGCCTACTGCACACTTGACCTCGTGTCAGCTACACTAGGCGTACCTAATTGTCCACTATGCACTTGAACTCATGCCAGCTCAGGCGCACTTAATCATCCACTGCGCACTCAACCTCGTGCTAGCTTGGGTGCATCTAATTACCCATTGTGCACTTGATCTCGTGCCAATCTAAGTGCACCTAATTGCCTATTATGCACTCGACCTTATGCTAGTCCAAGCGCATCTAATCAGCCATTGTGCACTTGACCTTATGCCAGTTTGAGTGCACTTAATTGTCCACTGCACACTTGATCTTGTGCCAGCTCGGAAGCACTTAATTACCCACTGCACACTCGATCTCGTGGCAGTCCGAGCACACCTAATCACCCATTGTACACTTGACCTCATGCTAGTTTAGGCGTACCTAATCGCCCACTGTACACTCAACCTTATGCCAGTTCAGGCACACCTTATCGCCTACTTCGTACTAGAATTCATGCCAACTCAGGTGCACCTAATCACCCACTGTGCACTCAACCTCGTGCCAGTCTGGGCACACCAAATCATCCACTGCACACTCACCTTTGTCCCAGCTCGAGCACACCTAATTACCCACTATGCACTCGACCTCATGCTAGCTCGGGTGCACTTAATCACCCACTATGCACTCGACCTTATGCCAGATCGGGTGCATCTAATCACCCACCGCGTGCTCGAACTTATGCCAGTCTGAGCGCACCTAATCTTCTACTATGCACTTGCCGTCATGCCAGCTCGGATGCACCTGATTACCCACAGTGCACTCGTTCTCATGCCAATTCAGGCACACCTAATCACTCATTGCACACTCAGACTCATGCTAGCTCATTGCACCTAATCGCTCACTGTGCACTCGACCTCATGCCAGTCTAGGCACAATTAATCGCCCATTGTACACTTGATCTCATGCCAATCCGAGTGCACATAATCACCCATTGTGCATTCAATCTTGTGCCAACTTAGGCGTACTTAATTGCCCACTGCGTACTTGACCTCATGCTAGTTTGGGTGTACTTAATCACCCACTGTGCACTTGAACTCGTCCTAGTTCATGTACACCTAATCACTCATTACACCCTCGAACTCATGTTAGCTCGAGTGCATCTAATCGCCCATTGTGCACTCGACCTTATGCCAGTTTGAGCTCACCTAATCACCCGTTACATACTTGATCTTGTGCCAGTCTAGGTGCACCTAATCGCCCATTATGCACTTGATCTCGTGCCAGCTCAGGTGCACCTAATCACCCATTAAGCACTCGAGTTTGCTCTAACTAAAATGTAATCTGAGCATACAACTTAATCAAGGTGCAACTCCTATGCAACTTGCTATTTACAGCCATCTCACAACCTGAAAGCCCATTAGCATCTGAGGCATTCTGGTGCTCAAACCCATTATCAATTGATACAAATTAATATAACCAATTGGTTATTTAACTCCATATTTAAAATATGATGTGCAGGGGTTTATTCATTAAAAGCTTACATGTCATCTTTTGCAATATATGAAGCATACAACATAACGTAATTGCAAGCGTAACATGCCAAGTCTCATTAAAAACCTCTTTCAATAAGGTCAATTTACATGAAGATTCAAGAGTACAAATTAAAGCAAGCTTACAGTTGGCTAAGTAAGAGCTGAACTCCAGCAAGTCTATAGTCATAATACGTAGGAGGAAGTAGCTTTTAAGGGCCAGATGTTACAAGTAACAAGTAAGCCAAACTGCTCCAACTCTTCCTCTTAAGCTTATAGTTCACTCCTTTACTCAGGTGCCCGCAAGGTACTTAAAAAGCCAAATGGTTTACTTAGCTAAGCAAGAAGGCTGAAGAATCGATCAGATTGGCTCACCACATGAGAAAACCAAATAGCAAAGGGAAGAAGCTGCATCATCCAGCATGTCCAATAGAGAGGGAACAGAGGAATGTAACAAAACTTCCCGAGATCCTCAAAGAGGAATTGTCCATGGAAGCTTCCTATAATAAAACTTCTCAGGATCCTCAAAGAGGAACTATTTCAACATGCCATACACACCTCACAAAACTCTACCAAAGATCCAGGACATCGAAAACATGGGGGCTTAATTAAAGCACTCATTAGACCATTTCGTGGAAAAGGAAAAAGGGCTTCTCATGCCTTGTATAGACCAGTTTGCTTTCACCAAAGAATCTAGAGGATATCTAGCTATTTTTGATCAAATAGTCTAGAAGAAAGCAAGACTACCATGCTAACAACTGTAAAACATGCACAATAGGAGGTATGGCCTAATGCAGGTAAAATGAAAGATTGAAGCCTGACATCACAACATGGCAGACTATGAACAAAGACTTTAACTATACAACAGACTATAGGTGAAGGACTTGGCAACACTGTAGATTGTGCATAAAGGCTTTGCATGCAAGAAACAACTCCCAACTCACAGAGCAAACTGAGACTTAGAGGGCTAGTATTGTGGGCATTTTTCGGAATTGAGTGAAATGGGCCAGCGAAGGCCTGACGGACTAGCTCAATGCAAAAAGGGCCGACTTATTCTAGAGTAAGGCCCTAGGAGCCAGCTAGTAGATTACCCAATGCGAGCTCAAGATATTCAGTGATCCCAGGTTGTCGAGCGAGCTATCCCAAGCACAATTGTAGAGCGCCAAAAGCCCACTAGTAGTCTGAAACACTTCTAACTAGCAAATCAGCCCCCAAAGACTGACAATGATTTGCCCGATATTTATTGACCAATGCCCAACATTTATTACCTGTAGCGACAGTAATGATAGTTTTGTAATTTGTCAAATTATATTTGTAACCTTCCCTACTTCTATAAATAGGGGAAAATATCATTGTAAGAAGTAAGTGAGAAATATATGTAGAAATTCTACTGGAATAGTGAGAGAACTCATTTACTATTTCTCTATTGAAATACACAGAGAAATCACTACACAAAAGCTAATAAAAACTACCGTGGACATAGGGGTCATACCAACTTTGGCCGAACCACATTAAAAATCTTCAATGTTCACTTTGCTCATCTTCCTTTTACTTTCTTACTATTTTCTTGTATTTTCACACCTTTTACAGTAATTTGGGTTCAGAATCTTTGGTTGACCAATTATCATAATCGACCATTAACAATTTTTATTTCTAATTAGATACTTTTTATCATTTTTTATATTAAATTTTTTTAATAATTTGTGGATGTAGACAATGATATTTATGACGTAGTTTAATCATCATTGATATAGGGCTTATATATAATTTCTATTTGTATTTAAATAGCAATTAATTTAGAGAAAATTTAGACATTTTATAAAATTATTTCTTTTTTAGAAGGAAATAATGAATCACTTGTCTCTCACTCTATAAACGTTAATAGATCATTGTCTATTTGAATCAATTGCTAATAAAATCTAATAATAAAATTATAAAAAATATCTAATTAGAAATGAAAAATAAGTATAAGGATATAATTCAAAATTTTTAAACTATAAGGACTAAATTAGAAATTAAGTGAAATTATAAGGAATAGTATAGAATAAGATAACCTTAATTATATTTATATCAATATTATATGAAACATTGTTAAGTATAAGAATGTAATTCAAAATTTTTAAACTATGACAACCTAAATAGAAATTAAATAAAATTATAAAAAATAATACAGAATAATATAACCTTAATTATATTTATATCAGTATTATATGAAACACTCATATGTTTTATGCTTTTTTACAAGTACAATAAGATAAATACATAAAAACAAAAAATAAGAAATAGCGTTTCATGTGTTGTTAGTATAATTGGAAGTTTGAAATTTGAACATGGTAAAATGCGCTTTAGTCCCTTATTTTTGGTACTTATTTCAATATTACCTTTGTACTTTTATTTAACTCAATTTCATTCTCTAATTTATAATTTTCATTCAATTTAATTCTTAATTTATATCTTATCCAAATCCTTCACAAAACTTTTTAACATAACATGATGATTATCATAAAAGAATTAAATTGAATCAAATAAAAGAAAATTTTAGTGTAAGATCCTTCTGAAGTCATGCTTGCTTTTCACATACAATGTTAGAAAAGTGAAGATAACTTGTATGTTCACCTATATGGTTTTTCAAATGTAAGATAAAAATGTTTTGACACGTAGAATTGTAATATCCAAACTTCCTATTGAATGACGGTTTTAAAGGTTCCTTTTTATAAATTGTAAATATCTTTTTAATATTATAATAGTCATGACACTTATTCTAAATCAAATCTTATTATGTAACAAGTGTCTTTCACTTATCATCTAAAGGAAAATGAAAAGAACTTTTAATTTTTCTTTTATTTCTTTTTCATTCTAATTCGAATAGTAAATAAAAGTTTTGAATTTTTTAATCTTTTTTAATTCAAAATATTTTCTATTTTATTTTATTAAATAATTTTTATATCAGTAAATGATTATATTTATGTAAAAAAAAATACTTATCAATGTATAATTAGTAATATCTAATTTTGATTTGATAGATAATATTTATTTCAAAATTCTTATTTTTTAAAATTTCACATTATCTATAAGTATCAAATACTAAATTTGATATTTCATTGTTTCCCTTTTTAAAGTTTTTATCTCTTTTGAGTACTTATTACAATTTTAATTTAAAATATTTAAAAAATTTTATAAAATTTTTTCTAAAATGTATATTTTCTTGATTAAGACAATGCATGAACTCTTATTAAAATATATTTTCTCAAACTCTTATTAAAATAATATATTTTGAGTATTTATCACAATTTTAATTTAAAATATTTATGAAACTTCATAAATTTTTTTTTCTAAAATGTATATTTTCTTGAAGATAACATGTTAATTAAGATGATGTATGAACTCTTATTAATTAAATAATTAAAATTTCTGGCATAAAATAGTTGATTTAAATTTTAAGAAAAATAATTTATAAATAAATTCACCTAAGTATTAATATATTAAGAACATATTTTGAAAAATATAAAAAAATTTAAATAATAAATTTAGCTAATGTGAAATATTAATGTAATAACTTTATCAAATTAAAAGAAACATAGTATTCTCTCATAATTAATATGAATATAATAATATCAAATATATAGGCATCTAATAGGTAAAAATATGATGATTGTTTGCTTATATTTGAATACGTTATAATTTATAATATAAATTCTTAGTACAAATTGCTATAAAATAAACTTAATCAAATATGTGCATTTTATGGTGTACAAGCTAGTTTTGTTATATTAGCATGATAATTGTTTCTATTTTCATTTGTAACCTTTTCAAAAAGTTTATAGTTTGAATATTAATTTAAATGATCTTTTTGCAAAGATACTACAGTTATCTTATGGTCTTCCTCTTATTTAAAATGGTATTGTCGAAAGTTCAATCAAGGCATGCAATTAAAAAAATATTATATTGCCTAATTTCTTTCATATCATATGTTCGAACTTAGAAATTTTGTGAAATAATTTTTGGTAAATAATTCACATACCTTACTTTATTTAAATGTCAAATTCACTCATAAATATCTTAAGTAGTTAATTTGTAGGCGTGGAGCTTAAAACTTGACAAAATGTTGATTTTGATAGTCATTCTTAACTATTTTGAATCTCTTTATGACTATTGTTGTTAATCTTAGTGAAAGAGATTCATTTTGGATATGTTGACGGTGGATTTTGGTTCAATCCAAATCCAACCAACCAGAAGAATTCTTGAGGGCTCAAGTTGTTTTCCGATCGTGCAAGATGAAGGATGAAGGGAATGGAGAGGAAGAGCGGCAAGGATGCAGGGGGATTTTTAGTGTCATTTGGCTAAAATCGAGTGACATCGATCCCTATGTCCATGGTGAGTTTTATTGCTTTTGTGAGATTTTTATAGAGTTTCGATATGGTTCCCGACTCTCCTTTTTACAGTGCTCTCTCTTCTCTTATGTATAGAGGCTGAGAGATTATAATTGTAATTTTATAAGTTATAATTCTGTTAGATCATATAATAAATGAATAAGACATCCTAGACTACTGAAAAATGGCTTCTGTAAGTTATTTTCTGTGGATGGGTCTCTTGAATTACTTTTTACAGACGGGCAATATAAGTTATTGGTGAGGTGATGCTGGCCTCATACTTGACTTCAGCGGACTTCTAATTGGATGAGGTACTGTGTCTCACGAGTTGAGGCTCTTGTTTGAGATTGATGTCGATCTCAACCGACGAGGTCGAACTCGTGCTTAGCTATGCAAGCTTGTGCAAGGTAGGTTGTTTGGCTGTATGAGCTGGGACTACTGCTTCGACCTTGTCCTTAGCTCCAAGCTCACAGCTTGCGGCCTGATGCTTCTTGTTCAGCAACCTTAAGCTGGTGCGAGCTGGGCCTTCATTGGTTAGACTTGTTTGTTGGGTTTTTGTCAGCCCATTTGCCAAGTACCAATTTTACCCATAATAGGATATCATTTGATAAGAAAGATGTAAGTTATTATTATTATTGTCAACTTCTTTTTTATTATACGATAAGAAAAATAATCCTAAATAGAATGGATTTTATAACTAATCAACTTTTAGTCAAATTTCAAAAAGAAAGAGATGACAAAATCATTAAAAGAACAATTAGAATATGTTAATGTCTCTATATTTTGAATTTTATTGATCTTTAAACTTTATATTTTACATGTAAGATCTTTTTAATGTTCAAAATTATATTTATTTATAAAATTTTTATTTTTTAAGTTAATTTATGATACCAAAAAGTTTTGTTAAAGCAAGGAATTTTGGTATTATATCATTTTTTAGTACAAGTATAATACTAAAAAGTTTAAAAATTTTTTATCAATTTTCTAGTATAAGTTTTTCCAGTTTAATTTTGATTCTTTGATTGAAATTTTACTATTTATTGTTAAAATAATTGCTCTCTTCTTGTTAAATTATACTTTCTTATAATAAGATAAAAATTTAAGTACTTCACAAGAAAATTAAAGAATAAATAAATATTATTATTTTTTAATATTTACATTTATAATAATTAAGGTACTTTCAAATTATGTTATAACAAGTACATATATACATTATATGTACATTAGATTTTTAATATAATTCAAATAAATCAATAAATATTTTATATTTATATTTTACAACGAAATCATATATTGCACATGTATTATTCTAATTTTTATATATTCTTTATGTATACATTTTTCGAAAATGATACATTTTTATATGCTACCTATGTGTCAGTGATTAGGTATGATTAGTGTCTTGACAATATTTGCTATTAATTAATAAAATAAACTTATTATTATTATTATTATACAGTTTAATAATTTTTATTATAATGTGTTTAAAACTTTTATGATTTTATTATGAAATTTAATATTTGTACTTTTTTCAAATACATGTAATCCAACCCAACTAAAATTTACACTAATTTAAATAGTTAATTAAAATTTTAAATCATTAATGTAAAAATCTCATTGTTAAAAATTGAAACGATTGAGAAGAAAAACTCGCAGATTACGATCTAGTTATTCATATATGTTACCTGTGAATAACACAGGTTTACACTAGTTACATCAACATCTAAGGCAAACCATAAAAAGGTTTCATTGTTGTATATATTATTTATTTAAAATTGAAAATTCTGATCTCAACTAATTGCATCTGCCAGAGCATGATTGCACACATCTTTCCACTTTATCTGCCCCTGTAAAACAAATAACAACAAAAGAAACACAAAATTTAATCAAGGCAGAGAAAAACAATTGCACCTATATATAGGGATTAATTTGTTATTGACAAGACGGTACCTATGTTTTCTGGGGTACTAATTTTGCTGCACAAGGAGAGAGCACAACCAATGTTGCAATAGTGTTGCTTATAATTCCCGTTGGCATTAAGGCTACTTGATGAAATAAGGCATTTTCGAAGGCATTTGACAGCACAAAAGACTGTTCTGAAGCTAACAGTTGGTGGAGACCTATTATTACAGTCACAAAACAATCTGCATAGCAGCTTGCTGAAGACTGAACTATGAGCAAATGCAGCATCAAGAAAGTCAACAAAAGAGACCTAACTTTACTTTGTTCCATACTTGTCAAACACCCAACAAAGTAATTTAGGGTTTGTGTTAGGATTGAGTTGATCACTATAACTCATTTTAGAGGTTTATATATAGTTGATGTAAACACTACTAAATCCATCTTGATTCAACATATACGGAGTACAAGAAAATTTTCTTTATTTAGGTGTGGAAAGGGGATTGCAATTCAACTTAAAAAGGATATGATCAAAATATGAAATTTGCTTTGGATTCTCTTTCCTTTAGTATCAATGATACATGTCAATTGTTATCCCTTGATTGGATTTGATTTCTTTAAACGATAAGGTATACTTTAAGGAGTAAAGTGAATAATTAGAGTTGTTGATGAGAAAATCAATGGTTGAATAAATAAAAAGTCAGCAAAAAAGTGAATTTTAAATTTGTAATTATTAACTCTCTTAATTATCTTATTAATTAACAACAATGATGATGCACTTTGTTCTTAAAAGTCTAAAAGTGCATCTTACACATTAGATAAAGTCAAATCCAAACTTTGATGGATAAGTGTTAGTTGGATTTTCTTTCCTTTTGATTACAAGGATAGATAGTTCTTTTATGAATTTTTTATTTTTCAAAATATTGAGTATCAATACTAATTAAAGAAGTTTTTGTTGAATAATAAAATATATATTATAATTAAAATATATAAAAACCAGTCCTTGGGGACACTCTTTTGCTCTCGTCCTTCATCCTTGTTCATTGAAATGGACTAGAGTCCTACTGAAGGATCATTATCAATTTTAAAAATTATATTATCAATTTTAAAAATTATAAAAATAATCCTTTGGCCAATTTAGTTAAATTTCTATTTTTTTAATAATTTTTAAGTTGTTCTCTTCTAATCCTAGTGTGACTCTGAGAAACCTCAAGCATTATAAAAATCAAACTATTTTGATATACATAGTTCATTAATTATTATTTAGTTGTCTCCTTCAAAGAAATTAAGTTCACTTATTATTTTATCATTCATTCATGGGTAGAAAATTACGTTCTTCTAGTGAGCCAAACCCATTCATAAATCCTTATCCTCCTTTTCTACCTTTTTCGGATCATTATTATTATTGTAAAACGAAATCATATGCTGTTTCAGAAGAAATTGACGATGATGAATTGCGTTTCATTGATTTATGCAGTGAGACGTACGATTATGAAGATACAACAAATTACATATACAAAGAAGATGTTGCAGAACGCATGAGGAGAGCAAGAGAATTTAGAGAGTTAAGGTTGAGGAGGAATCAGGGGTGGTGGCATGACTTTTGTCGATGCTTTGAGTTTTTGAATTTGAAGTTTTTCTGATTCAGGTAGTTATTGTTGTCATAGTTTTAGAAATTACAAATGAATGCAAAAAAAAAATTATCAATATCCATGATCAAATCAATTGTGGCTCTGGCTTAAAATTGTAGAATTATGCAACGTAATTCAAAATTTAAATCTCCATTTATAATTTTTCTTTTATTATTGGATTATGTTATATTATATATTTTTTTGTTTTAAGGAAAAAGTCTTCGGTTCTTATAATTTTTCCATCGGCGATTCTGAAATAGATCATTTGCGCATGCATGTGTGATATGTATATAATTTTGTTTCCCTCCAAGCAATTCTCATAATGATGCTCACTTAATCAACAGTTACTGAATTTTATTGCACTTAATTTTACTGCATTCACTTGATTTTGTAAATTTTTATTTTCAATTTTTTGTAAAGCATATCTATTTATTTTTGAAATCTTTTCTGTTAAATTTTATGTGCTTCTCTTAGTTTAGATAAACATGTTTTACGGTTGGCAGAAACTCTATTCTGCAATTACTTTCAAAAGGCTAATATTGAAAATTAGGTCTAGTAACCAATTAATTAAGGTATCGCACCCCATTCTTATTCACAGGAAAGAAAGAGGTCAAATTGAATTACTGGTAAAAAAAAAAGAGATAAGATAAACAACGAAACTACGTGTATTTCAATCATAATATATTTTCCCATTAATTTAATTTTAAAATTTTATGTATTATTATATGTAAAATTGAAAATATTCTTATTGTGTTTTTAAATTTTACCTTTATTAAAATATTAAAACACAGATTAACAATTTTTTGAACATATTTTGTTATAAGCATTAAAAAAATTATTAAAATATTATAATAAATTCATTCAAAATTAATGGGATCGGATAAGATAATTATGTAGATTCTCATTCTTATTATGATATTTTAACGAATTATTAATTACTATATATGGTGGCTACTGCGTAGCAAATTCTTATGGAGTCTTTTTGGCAGTAGAAAATAGGGAAATTATAAGAGGGAATGTGTGTTTACATAAAGGCATCGTGAAATTGTTGGGTTGGAGTTGTCAACCCAAGTCCCACATCGGTAATGGAAGAGGGAGATGCTGGATTTATATATGTGTGAAAATTACTTCATTGGTATGAGGCCTTTTGGGGTAGAGCCCAAAAGCAAATCTGTGAGGGCTTGGGCCCAAAGCGGACAATATTATACCAATGTGGAGTTTGTGGTGTCCACGTGGGCCCTATAATTTATAATTCTTCTATTGTATGTAAGATTTAATCAATAGATTAACCAATCATGTAGCATGAAATTAGAATACTGAAATAAGATAATTATCAGCCTGCAAAACAAAAAACAACTAGGATCTTCCTCTGCAGTTCCTTCTCATCTCAAGCAGTCTCACAATGGGGGCAAGCTACTCAGGTTGACAATACTGTCTCTCTTAGAATGCAGAGGGGACCTAGCCAATATAT
>JANHAO010003726.1:0-25551 GCA_026873985.1 Saraca asoca | reverse complement strand
GTAGCTTGGTTCCATATCACTTCATATTAGAAATCTCACCTTCATCAGATCCATATGTCTCGAGAATAATAGCATTTATACAGACAAATCCTGAGGAAATTAACAGTAGCGTACTCAGAAAAAATGTTTGATGAAGTCATTTATATACTTCATGACTCCAATATTAAAAAAGGTTTCATAATTAAAATATCTTGCAATTTTTTTGTATAAAAATGATAAACTTAAACAAATTTTTTGTGTCTGTGACTTTATCAATAAATTAACATTTATAACCATAAATTTTTAAATTTGTAATTTCATATAAAAATATAAAACATTTTACAAAACAAAACATATTTATACATTTTTTCGTAATTACATATTAAACCATATATAATCTCATTAAATATAGAAAAGCTGGAAAATTAAAATAAAGAATAAGAAACAAATAATAAAAGAGTATCAGATTGAGAGATATAAGAAAAGATAATTGATCAAAAAGATGCAACAAATTTGAAACTTGTTATATTTTCCATTTTTCTCATCTATTGTATATTTCATAAAATTCAATATAAAATAATTAATACTACTTATATTGATCCTATAGATTTAAATAAGATTGAAAAGAGTTCTATGTGTGTGTGTGTGTTTTCAATGTTTAAAAATATATGCAGTGAAAATTATTTTATTTGTGGGTCAAATTAGTATTTATAATACAGTAATTCATGAATTTGTTTTTATGAATATTTTTATTCTGGTTATTTCTTAGAATTTCTAAGAAGTTATTGTTATACCTATTAATTATTTATTAATGAAAGATTATATTAAATTAGGTTGTGTGATTTTGTACTCTTATATTAAGGAGACTTCTATGTTAAAAATTGATGATCTCCTTATTTATTTTTTTATAATTAATTTTACATTAAATTTATTGGATTGTACAACATGAAAAAAATTAATCTAGATAATTTAATTTTTTTACTATAATATACTCTAATTCTTTGCCCAACGATACGGGGGATTCGACAAAATTGTAACACAACGTGTACGGTGAAGTGTATCTTCAACATTATATTATGTTACATCATTATAAGTAATCACCATTTTGCGAAAACTCAAATTTCTTCCCTTATTGCCATTACATATTCTTTTGTTTATTCTTCCAATTATTACTTACCTGCATATATTTTCTGTCAACATTAATTTACAAAATCCAACCCTAGTTAAAAGAACAAAAACATTAAATATTAATTCATTTAAAATTGAATTTATGAACAATTTTATATAAATATTCAGTTTTAGATTAATTAAATTTTTTTTAAAAAAAAACTGAGTTAATATTTTGTATATCTTATAAATTGTTTCCCTTGTAATTTAATTTTAGTGTATATTCTTCCTGTGTTCATCCCTTTGAGAAACCACCATTGTAAGATGACTCTGATTGTGAGATTGCCTTCATTTTGTCTAATTAATATTCTTCAACTTACATACAGATATAAAGGCATTACTTGTACTCCTGCCTAATGATTCACAATTTTTCATTACTTGCCTATATCCATGGAAGTCACTCACATGTTTCATCTTCAGCATCTTGTCCATTTACTAGGACCATTCCAATCAGCTTGACCAACTATTCAAGACCCAAAGTCGTTCACCTAGAACAAAATCAGATCACAACCATAGAAAACATCCCCAAAGAAATTTGGCTCTTTGGTGAAACTTAACAGATTTTAGATCCTAAAAAACAAACTGATTAGGGCTGACCACCATCATTAGCCAATATTTCATTACAAGAACATTTTTCCTGCATCTTACAATAATTTCGAGGGATTTATATATAATAATTTGCATAAAATACATTATACTTATTTAACTATACGTCAACATCAACTTACCAATCTAAATTCTAAAATCTAACACTTAATCTTCTTAAAGTTTTAATTAAAAAGAAATTTTCATTTTTAGTGTTAATTTTAATAAAAAAATTATTTGTCTTAGTTATCTCTTCAATTTTGCTTGCATTTCAGCTTACCTTTTGCATTTGACAAGGTAAGACCTATAATTTAACTAACCTTTAGATTCGTATCCAACAAAACAAAAACAGTAAAAACATATAGAAAATATAAGAAAAGCACAAAAGAAACAGTAACAAAAAGGTAAGTTGAAATTAAATGGAAGTTACTTCTCAAGATTTCCCTCAAAACATGAAATAAATTATAACTTTTTAATTAAAAATTATATTAATAATATGAGTGAATGACTTAACTGATATAAAATGTAAGTATAATGAAGGCACGGCCAAAATTCTAACAATTTTATTATGATTAACAGTTAGTTCAAATTATCAGATAAGGGGATTAGGTGTTAGTTTTAAAGTTGAAGGAAAATCAATTTTAAAGTATAATTTAGAGAAATAAGTTGATTTTAAAATATAATTTAACAGAATATAACATATTTTATCCTAATCATTTAAGTAAAGACGAAAAAAAAAACACAAAAATTCAACAAATGGGATTTAAATCTCTTAAATTAGGGATTCAAATATCTCCTTTTAAAGTTTTGTGTTTAGCTCTACCCTTTTTAATAAAAAAAAAAATTCTTATACCATGAACACTCACCCTTCCTTTGGACCATAAGAAATTATAATGTAATTCATTTAAAAATTGAATCATGTTAAAAATTATACATAAATTCATTTCCAAAAAAGAATTACTTTCTTTACGTTTCCAAAGGAGAAATTAATAAATTTTACAAAAATGCTATGCATACTTTAAGGGACTCCCTTGACCTCATTTAAACAAGAAACTAAGTGTGTAGTTTAAATGAACTTAAAAGTGAGTCTTAGAATACTACTAATTGCGTAGCTTGTTTGAAGGGGCAAAATGGTGAAAAATGAGAAAGAAGAAAAGGTTATTTAAAAAAAATTAAAATTGACAATTTTTTTTTTCTTTTTGAGAATTATTCTTACTCTCTAGCAAATAAATCAATTGTGATATAAGAAATTGCAGTAAATATTCAGGCAGCTCATATATTGGGCTGAGTTTGAGCCCTTCTACTCTCGTTTTCCATCTCACACTTTCCCTCTCAGTACTTTTTATCAAACAAATGAGGATTACAAATGAAACAAGTGTAAGCCCTTTTTATTTTGCACTCTCTTATTATCTCTTACTAACAAGTGATGTTCACAATTGAGCAAGTGTGAACCCTACTTACATTGCGAGGAGAAGGTGAGCTTGGAAGTTGCTCTCTCGCTCTCTCTCCCTTTCTTATCTCATTTACAACGTATGATTTCAATGTGTGACTAATGTTTCTAAATGCGGATTATAGTCTTCTCTTACAATGTCGTGTAAACTAATCATCTTCTTTTCTTGGTTTACTTTTCTTCGCTAACTCTCAGATTTCTTATATATATAGTGATATTGAGTTTATTTCTTGGAAGCTGTATACTTTGAATCTTCCTCTCCATTGATTGACTGTTAGAAAAGTTTAAGTGTGGGCTTAGGCAAGTTGAAACTTGACTATCTTGACCTTTTAAAATAGTAAAATTTTTGTTTATTCGAAGTTCTATAACAAAATAATAGTGCAATGATAACACATTAATAGTCTAAATATATACTTTTGCAAGTAATTTAAATATATCATCACTATTGCGTACTTAGTATTCTAATTTTTCTTATACAAAAGGGCCTAAACTACTGTATTCCCCGTGAAATACTCTTTTATGGCCTTGTATGATAGTTATATTTCAATATGAGAAGGTGAATATAGGTAAATATGTGAAAATTGATGAAATTGAGTTATAGGGATTGAATAGTATATATTTGTGAATTGGTCAATATGTGATAAAATTGAGTTTTAGGATTGAATACTATATATTAGTGAATATGTAAATATATATGTGAAATTGGTGAAATTGAGTTTGGAGATTGAATATGGTATATTAGTGAATATGTTAAATTGGTGAAATTGAGTTGTAGGGATTGATATTTTATATTTGTGGATATTTGAATATGTGAGTATTGACAAGATTGAACTTTGAGATTGAAATTTGGTTTAGGGATTGAATTAATCTATGTGTGAGATAAATTAGAAGAAAATAACTTTAAGTATTTATGTTCGGTATAGGAATTAAAAAAAAAACCTATTATGAGAAATTACAAGAAAATAAATTTAAGCATGTTTGAAATAAGATTTAGAAAAAAATAATTTTAAGCATATGTGTTTCCAATAAGAAACCAAAAAAATTATTAGCAAAAATTAGAATAAAATAATTTTAAGTATATATGTTCTAAATAAGAACCAAAAACCATTAGGGGAAATTAAACAAAAAAAATTACTTATACATGTTTGAAATAAGAGACAAAAAAACCTATTAGTAATATTTAAAAGAAAATAATTTTAAATATGTTTGGAGTAAGAGTTGGAAGGAAATTAATTTCAAGTAAATTGAGAGTACAAGAAAATAACCTATAAATTAGATAATAGTAGCATGTTATGAAATACTAGCAGTAAGTAATATTTATATAAATTAAACTGCTTAGTTATGGATTAAGAAGTCATCTGATGAAAAAATTGAATTTTTTTTCATTTTAGTTCAGAATAAGATTTTTAAGTGAAAAGGAATATGACATTTTCAAATGATATGATTGAACTCATGTCCAACCTTACATTGTAGTTAGGTCTTATCTTCATGATCTAAAATCTTTTAAAAGCTCATATTAAGGTATTAATCATTTATAAACCTAAGCCGAAACTAAATTTGAATGTTAATGCCCCTATATCAAGATTGGTTTACATTATGACTTAAGTCTAAATAATGTCCCTGATCAGATTCCTTGAATAAAAAGACAAATCTAATAGAGTTAGAAGCCCGTATGATCTTAATTGTAAGAAGTCAATTAATATGAGCAAAGTATTTAAATGGATAAAGAATTTAATTATTCCATATTTAAATGTGACTGATAAAAAGTACCATCAATTAGAAGGTGCATGTTTTCACGAGTTTACTATTCTTTTGATACCAAAACACTTAAAACTTGACTGCAAATTGCTATATGCTATGCTGTACGGAAAAAATGATACTTTATAATTAGGTCATGCTATTCAAAATAGCTACTAAATGGCTGTTAAAAGCCCATATCTCTCATTGTACTTTAGTCTTAACTGGAAGCATTTTTGTAGTGTGTTTGCTCTGCTTTCCTATATATTGTATTTTTGATGATAGGCATATATATATATACATTTTTTATTAAAAAAAATGTGAACAAATCATGAAATTACGTGACTTTCTATGAAAGGTATATTCCAATTTGGCGGATGGCTTCCCTTTCAAGTCTTGCCTTTTGTCTGGTTTCATAGAAAATGAATGAACGAAAATTATGAGCAACGTAGAAAATGAAAATAATAATAATAATATGATAGAAATTTGGCGGATAGCTTCCCTTTCAAGTCTCCCCTTTTGTCGGGTTTCATAGAAAATGAATGAAAGAATATAATGAGCAACGTAGAAAATGAAAAAAATAATAATAACATGATAGAAAAGAGAAAAAGAAAGTGGTGGAAAAATTACTATCACCCTGCTGGGTTGGAGGAAAAAATGGTGGAAAGGAAAATTTCAAAGGAAAATAGGTGGAAAATTGAACTTCTGAGTCCTACCAGCTAGTTTTTTCCACAAGAATGACAATTGACAAGAACAGGTGGAGAAATTGAGTTTTTGAAACAAAAATCTGCGTGTCAGTCATTTATTTCCTTTTGTCTTTTTTCTAGTTTTTCAAACATTCCCTCCTTTCATTCAAATCTTAATGTCAGTCATTTAAGTGCTCAGCCTAAGCTATTGACTTGACTAGGGTTTAGTTGTCAGGTCATCGGATCAGCACTGACATTGATCCAGTCTGTATAGAAAAACAATGCGAAATATATAAATTGATATACACTTTAGTTATAATAAATATTTTTACTCTTTTTTGATAAAATAATATTTATTAATTTTTTATTTACATATATATATATCAATTTTATGAGATTTATATATATTAAAAATTTTATTTTTTAATTTTAAAAATTTTAAAAATTATAATTATCTTCTTTCTATTGAATAAAAATGGAGAAAAAGTATATAACTATTTTTCACAAAAATAAGAAAATAAAAAAATTTTCCTTTTTTATTAATAAATCTAAAAACTGAGATAGAATATGGATCATTCTCATAGAAAGAAGAAAAAAAATTAATTTCCTAATTTTGGTAAAATATAATTCATATAACTCACCAAATTCTTTAAATACATGAATGACCACCGGGCACAAGTTGTATATTACTCTTTTAAAAGCTTAGATAGCACATACAATAATATATGTATGTGTGTAAACTCCACGTATTTATATTCTTGTTAAAATGACATAAGAAATAAGTCTTAGAGTAACATCATCTATATGTATTGTGGATTTGAACAGGAGAGAAGAGAATAAAATAAAAGGGAAAAATATTTTTTTAAAATATACTTCAAATTTTCCTATTACAAGCAAATAAATTTAAAATGAAATGATTTATCACTTCTGTTATCAAATAAATAAATAAATAAAGTAGCGGAGATATATAAGATTGTATTATTTGCAAAGGTCGTTACTCTCTCCCTTTCATATTTTAATTACAGTTTTATTATATACATTCTTTCCAAGACACTTCAGAATCATTTTCTATCATAAATAATTGGATCTATAGTTTTGTAAATCTCAATATCTATTAAAAGATGCATGTAATACACTTTTAATTTTTGAAGTATATGTATAGCAAGCTTTTTCCCTTCAAAGTAATATGTCTTGACGTGCACTGTAATCACCTCTCACCGTACCATATAAGCTAATGAGATTTGGGCCTTTTCTATGTACTCTGCAGGTTTTGGAAGTTGGTATTGTTGCTGCTTCTACTTGGACTTCAAGTGGAGAACAACAGGTGCCGACTATACCTTCCTTCAACTTTTCATTTTCTGTATGTGTAGGGATTCGTTTTTGTTTGAATGAAAGTACATAAGTGTAACTCATAGCTTCTACTCCTTTCTGAACACATACTTTATTTAGATATCTAATTCTTTTAATTTTAGAAATAATAAAAAAATTTGTTAATAAATCCAAAAGTATTCTTTTATGTTTATCTTCTTCTATTTTCAATCATATGTCAGTTAAATTCAGAATTTTAAATCTCATAGACATATGAAAGGGTGGACGACATAGAGTGAATATAAGAATGCGACGGTATCATTATTTCATTTTCACGGAAAATGGTTAGCCACAAATTGAGAGAATATAGAACACTCTACGGAAAACTTAATTCTTATAACTCACCAACTTTTCATTTTCCGTATCTGTGTAGGGATTCGTTATTGTTTGTATGAAAGCACATAAACATAACTGATAGCTTCTACTCCTTTCTAATCAGATACTTTATTTATATATCTACTTCTTTTAATTTCAACAATAATAAAAAGATTTTTTATTAATAAATTCAAAAGTATTCTTTTATGTTCATTTTCTTCTATTTTCAATCTTATGTCTGTTAAATTCAAAATTTTGAACCTCACAAACACATTAAACGGTGGACAGAGAGTGAATATAAAAATGCAACAGTATCATTATTTCTTTTTCATAGAAAATGATTAGCTAAAAAATATAGATCACTCTATGGAAAACTTAATTTTCTAATTTTTAGTAAAATATAATTCTTATAACTCACCAAATTTTTTAAATACATGAATGGCCACTGGGCACTAGTTATATATTACTCTTTTAAATGCTTACGTAGCAGGTTTTCAAAGTTGGTGTTATTGCTGCTGCTTCGACTTCAACTGCAGATCAAAAGGTTCCAACAATGCCTTCCTTCGACTTTTCATTTTCTGCATCTGTGTAGGATTCGTTATTGTTTGTATGAAAGCACATATGCATAACTGATAGCTTTTACTCCTTTCTAACCACATACTTTATTTATAAATCTACTTCTTTTAATAAGCAGCATTTAAGATGATATCACATATTTATATAAATATATATATATATATATAAATTGTTGCCATGATTTTCACAGGTATATCTTTTCAGTTGTAATAATATGCGGCTATATAATTAAATTACGAAAAAAATAGGCTAAAATATGTTAATCTCTCCATATTTTGGGTGATGTGCATATAATCTTCTAATATTTAAAAAGCTCCATCTTATTCTTTTATACTTTAATTTATATGCATTTTACAATATTTATATATTTTTTATTTATAAACTTAATAAAATACTCATGTAACTATCACATGACTAAAAAAGCTTTCATTTTCTTTCAAAAATAAAAAATTCATTATTTATCAGAAATAAAAAATGGGATGTTGAAGAAACCAATGTTCAAAATTATTTTCCAACAGAATTATTTATCAGAAATAATTTTCAATAGATTAATGTCGTATGAAATTTAAAAAAAATATATTTTTGAAAAATTCATCAAAAAATCATTAGAAATTTACCATAATTAAAAAATATTTTTTAATCCTTTTGAAAAATAAAAATTATTTTTTTTAAAATTTTCATCAGAAATGAAAAAATTATTTTTCTTATATTTTGATACCTAATAAAAAGATATTAAATTTAATAAAGATATTTAAATGTATAAATAGTTATACGTATATAAAATAAACTGAATAATCCATAAAATATAGTATTTAAATTAAATAATATATGAAACATATTAGTTAAATTAAATACAAAAAAATATATATTAGTCTATGCTAAAATCGAAGGTGAAATCATCCTCTTCATCCTAAGTGACATCTTATGAATGTTGGCCCAAGGGTTAAGATGGGGGTGGAAAAGCAAGCTAGGCATCAACCATCGATCAGGTTGCACCTATGGTGACCCTTCTATAGGATCTGGTTGTGATGACAATGCTGCTGGTAGTTGCATAGTCTATAATGGCTGTCAACCATAGGGAGGTGACTATTAGCATCCATAAAAAGGAGGAGGCGATTTTGGTTTTTGCTTTTGCTGCTAAGTTTGCAACATCTATTGTTGTATTGAGTTTGCAACATCTGCTATTACTGTGATGCAAGCACCTGCTCATGTTGGTGGGGAACAATGACAGAGCATATCAGCTCCTTATAGTGAAAAGTTGGTCCATAATTGGAGTAAGCCCTAGCAGCCGATGTAGTAGTCTCTATGGAGGTGTTACACCCGAATCCCTAGCCCGTAGATCCGACCTTTCTTTGCATTGCTAATTGTGTTCACCCACAACTCAATATTAGAGGGTTGGGCCACGTCACCAACACTCCCAATCGGTTTTGCTCCCCTGCTCTCGTGTCTGAGCCAAGTTCTCCTTCCTCTTGTTGAAGTTCTCATGCAAATTGATCTTTATGAATGCCATGAAATTCAACTTCAACCCCATTAAGAAACTCTATTTTATATCTGAAGGTCCCAGAT
The DNA here is from genome assembly GCA_026873985.1 of Saraca asoca. Taxonomy (NCBI): domain Eukaryota; kingdom Viridiplantae; phylum Streptophyta; class Magnoliopsida; order Fabales; family Fabaceae; genus Saraca; species Saraca asoca. The sequence continues at coordinate 16,122 of JANHAO010003726.1, read as the reverse complement.
AAACAAAATAGGATCTTTCCCTTATTCCTGTTAAGGAATTTATATACACCTTTAAAGATAGATGATCAAAGAGTTATAATAGTAGCGAATCATAATTAAATTGATTATGTAATTGAATTAGCAATGCAGTAATAGCAAGATTAATAGAAATGCAATAATATAACTGTGCAGTAAACAAGAAGGAAAATTTGCAAAAAAGTAAATCAGGAGACACGGAATTTTTAAGTGATTCAACTTGATTTAAAATCACACATCAAATCTACTCCATTGGATCTTTCAACAATTCAGCTCCTTAATCTTTGAATCAAACTAAAATTATTGAGCAAGAGGTAGATGATGGAAGAGAGAGCTTTTTTAGACTGCTCTGAAGTTGTTTCAACGTGTTCTTATGAAGAAATGAAATGAGAAAGCTTTATATAGAAGTTGTTGTAAATGATTGTAACTGAATAACTAACTTTCAGTTAGTGAATCGATTCGTAAGTGATTTTAAATAGTTACGACCAACTGGAAAACTAGTGAATGAATTCGTAGAGAAATTTTACTACCTGAATTGATTCAATAATTTTATTGAACCTTTGGGTAATGCAGTTTTCAAGCACTATTTCACATGTTCTTGTATGAATCGATTCAAGAAGTAAAAAATGGTTTTTATGAAAAGTAGAACATATGAAATGGTGATTTGAAAACTTATTAAAATATTCTCATTTCATAATCATATTTTCTACCTTATTCTGAGAGACATCTTATGAAAAATATTTGGAGCTAACTTGTTAAAGATTCACTTACAAGAGATCTTATAAAAATTAAAAATAAGATCCTAATACTAAAGTTGATCTCTTGTGCAATCTTAGAGTACTTTGAATATTGCAAACTCTTAACAAACAACTGAACTCATAAAAACAAAATATCATATGATCAAAATTGTTTTTCAACATCAAAACAAAAAGTAGACTAGCTAGCTAGGCTAACAATCTCTTCCTTTTTGAATTAGACAAATAATTTTAGATGGGATTCAAAATAACAAACAATTTTAGAAAGGCATAAATTCATATAGAATCTTATAAGCTCCCTTTTCATGTATATTTTCCTTTTTGAAAAAAATTTCTTTCTCCCCCTTTATTTTTATCTCTTCCCCCTTTTTGAAAAAAATTATAAGCTAAGCTCATTTAAAAATTAAAAGCTTATCGAAAATTAAGCTTATATCTTTTTCTCCCCCTTTTGGCACATCAAAATAAAAAGATTTCAAAAATGAAAACATAAAATGGGGTAAAGAAAATAAGGGTTCATTTTAATCATACTCCCCTTAAAATAAAGATTCTATTTATTTTAGACCATTTGTATAAAAACATTTTATTTTTGCAAATTTTAGGTCTTGAATCGATTCTGGAATAGATTCGAAAAAGCTTGAATTGATTACCGAATCAATTCATATTGTATAGTTTGAACTTCAGTAGTTTGAAAACTTACAAAAACATAGAAAATTTTGCTAAATTGATTCATGAATCAAGTCTGAGTCGATTCTTGAATTGATTCAAGTGTTTTAAAAAATATACAAAAATCATATGAAATTTAAATCAACAGAGAACACAAGATATTTTGACTTTGAATCGATTCTTAAATTGATTCATGGAATAGAATTTAGTTTTTAAAAATTGTTTTTAACCAGTAAACTATCTAATCTCATATCAAATAATACATGCATAAAAAATGATTAAATCAATAGACATTTTGCCTCAAATTTCATGACATGTACTAGTAAACAAATCTTAAAAAAAAAGCAAGAGATAAACACATATGTAAATAAGAAAAGATAAATTGAGAGATAAAGGGGCAGGGGTTATTCAACCTTTCTGTGACAAAAGCAACCATTTTTCAGGCAACTGTTATTCATCATCTCATGAGTTGCTTGAAATTCTTTTACAGACACCTGCAAAATGGAACTACACTTGCATTTGAGGTACCCAATGGATTTTGGGTCCATAGTGGTTAGTAAACATAGAAAGATAAGATTTTCACACAAGCTTTTCATTTGGTTTCAGCAAGTATGTTCCATTTTTATAAGGACAGTACCTAATATGATGTCCTTTTTTATTGCAATAAAAACATGTGATATGAGTGTAATATTTAGCTTAGGATATATTTTTCTTCCTTTGATTATGCTGCCTAAATCCTAAACCAAATTTCCTATTAAAGCCTATTTGGTTCTACAACATGTCATGCAATTTCATTTTGCTATCTGAAAAGCTATCCAAAGTTTTTGTTAAAGAAGCAATCTCAGCCTTATAACTATTACAGAAATCACACTCTTTTCTTGAATTTAATTCTTTAATTAATGTAATCAATTCAAAATTTTCTTTTTCTAGATCTTTGATTTTATCAATTAGAATTTTATGCTTTCCTTTAGAGGTGTCTAAATCTTTTTCTAACTACTTAAGTTGCTTCAACAGGTCTCTTTTTCCTTTTTAACTTCCTCCAACTTTTCTTGAGTTTTTCCTAATGAATCACACAATTTGACACATATCTCACCTAATCTTTCATCATCATTTTCAGAATCACTTTTATAAGATGAACTTTCAAATTCATTATCAGATGATATATAAGAGAAAGATATGGAGCCAAATACTTTCAAATCTTGGTCAAGTCTGGCCATGAGACATAGTTGATCTTCACTATCTGATTTTTCTTTTTCTGAATTAGAGTATGTATCATCATCTTCATCATTATCCCAGATAGCAAAGTTGGGTAATCTTTTATTTTTCTTTTCTTTTTGAATTTGTTCAGCCTTTTTTTTGTTCTGCCTCTTGGAGCTGTTCTCTTTCTTTTGTTTTTCTTCTTCTTTCTTTTTAGGGTCTTGTGCAGTTCTTTGGCAATTTTCTCTGCATCACTTATAGAATCATCTTCACTTGAGTTTGAGTCACTTGAAGCCTTTAATGCTAGAGGCTTATTGTGTTTGTCCTCACCATTTCTTTTATATCTTCTCAGTTCCATTTCATGTTCTTCAAGGTTACCAAACAATTCTTGTATTGTAGGAATGCCTATCTTTAGGGATTCTTTGATGGTAGTGACCTTAGGCTAGCAGTCTTCTGCCAAGGACCTAAGAACTTTGTGTAAAAGACTTGAATTGTCAAATCTCCTACCAAGCAAAGTGAGATGATTAGTAATGGTTGTAAATCTTTGAATTAAATTTTTAATAGATTTTCCTTGCTCCATTTCAAGCATCTCATACTCAGATACAAATACATGAACTTTAGAGGCCTTTACTTGTGAGGTAACAACATGTACTAATTCAAGTGTGTCCCAAACTTCTTTAGTAGTGGAACAATTAGACACCCTTTCATATTCACTAGCAGATAAAGAATTAGTTATGACCCATTTAACTTTTGCAACCAACAAGTGTTTCTTTCTTTCATCTTTTATCTACAAGGACTTTGATTTGATCTATGCAACTCCATCAATTAGGATCTTTGGAGTTTTGTATCCAAATTCCACCAAATCCCACATATCTATATCAGAAGCCTTTATAAAATCTCTCATTTTTTGCTTCCAATATGTGTAGTGTTCACTAGCGAATCTTGGTGGCTTATTCATTGGTGGACACTCAGGGAGCAGGTAGAATTTGAATCCATATATATATTTTTTTAAAAAAGGGCAAATTAAGAGCCAAAACTCTGATACCAACTGAAGGTCCCAGATAAACAAAATAGGATCTTTCCCTTATTCCTGTTAAGGAATTTATATACACCTTTAAAGATAGATGATCAAGAGTTATAATAGCAGCAGATCTTAATTAAATTGATTATGTAATTGAATTAGCAATGCGATAATAGCAAGATTAACAGAAATGCAGTAATATAATTGTGCAGTAAATGAGAAAGTAAATTCGTAGAAAAGTAAATCAGGAGACACAAATTTTTAAGTGGTTCAATTTGATTTGAAATCGCAAATCAAGTATACTCCACTGGATCTTTCAACAATTCAGCTCCTAATCTTTGACTCAAATTGAAATCATAGAGCAAGAGGTAGATGATGGAAGAGAGACCTTTTTCGCACTACTTTGAAGCTATTTCAATGTGTTCTTATGAAGAATGAAATCAGAAAGTTTTATATAGAAGTTATTGTAACTGACTGTAACTGAATAACTAACTTTCAGTTAGTGAACCCATTCATAAGTGATTTTAGACAATTACAACTAACTGGAAAACTTGTGAATCAATTCATAGAGAAATTTTACTACCTGAATCGATTTAGAATTGAAATCTGAATTGATTCAACAATTTTATTGAACCTTTGGGTAATGCAGTTTTCAAGAACTGTTTCACATGTTCTTGTAAGAATCAATTCAAGGAGTAAAAAATGGTTTTTATGAAAAGTAAAACACATGAAACGGTGATTTGAAAAGTTATTAAAACATTCTCATTTCATAATCATATTTTCTACCTCATTTTTCAAAATATTTCATGAAAAATATTTGGAGCTAATTTGTTGAAGATTCACTTACAAGAGATCTTATAAAAATCAAAAATAAAATCCTAATACTAAAATTGATCTCTTGTACAATCTTGGGGTACTTTGAATCACTTTGAATCCTGCAAACACTTAATAAATAATTAAACTCATAAAAATAGAATATCATATGATCAAAATTATTTTTCAACATTAAAACAAAAGGTAGACTAGTTAGCTAGGCTAACAATATCCTTTGCATCGCAAAAGAATTCTATCATACATCTATTGTTTCGAAATTTTCATATTCTATTTTTTTCCAAGTCTACATTGACATGAGTTAAATGTTTAGGTAAGTCAAAATTTATGTACGAATATTTTCTACCATTTACTAAATATTTTCAATGTGTACAAGCTTTATAAAAATTTGTCAAACTTTACCCTTAGCACTCAAAAATTTTTGGCAAAGTTTTCCTAATGATAACTACATTTTTCTAAATTCAATCATAATAAGTCGATCAAAATAATAATTTAGGATCACCAATACTATCAAGTATATCCTCTAATTAGTTAATCCTACTAAATATAATTCAAAATATAATTCCTAAATCTAATTTTATATTTTATTTTAGCAAAACAGTTAATTGCTTTAGTAGTTAACAAAGGAATAATTAAAACTATGTACTTACTTATGTCTCCAAGGAAGAAAAATGTAGAATAGACTTCTACACAAGCTTAAGACTAAAATTATATACACCAAAATAATAAAAATTAATTACAGTATGAAAAATTAAGTAAATAAAAAACAATTAGTGAAAATATTAAATAAAGCATTATGAATAATTTAATTGATTTCGAATTGTAAATTTTATCTTCAGAATGCAAGAACTACGCTGGGGAGGGAAAGAAAAACTCTAATGCGGTGGTAGACAAAAGGAAAAAAAGGAAAATGAAAGAAAAAAGGTGTCATTTATGTATTTTCCAACAAAATTATGAAAAAATTTCCAACAGATTTTAATTTGGTCAGAAATAAATGGCCATTAGAATTTTATTGCTTATTTCTAACGAATTTTCCAGTATAATAAATCCATTTATATCTGTCAAAGCATATTCTTCTTGTAAAGGATATATATAAGAATACTATACACAAACAAAATGAGATATGCTTATAGTGTATACGACAATATTTTTAAAATATCCATGACTATCAACTTAAATAATATTAGAGGACCTTAATAGAGATCAAAGGTGACCTTGGCTTCCCATAACTTTTGAAATCTAGTATTAGAATTAGATGGTTATATGGAAAAATTTTGTAAAGAATGCATTCAGACCCTCAAAAGATTTTAGTTACTTTATATATTTATATATACTTGATAGTTAATATTTATCAAACCTACGATTTATAAAATGAAACAATCCAATAAGTATAAAATAAACCAATGCATAAGTAAATGTACCTAATAGTATGAAAAGTAATTATCATCTTTGTCTTACAAGAAGCCCAACTTGATTAGAGAAAAAGCTACTAATAGAAAATAATTACTAATTGAAAACAATTTGAATTTAAATCCTATCAATCTTCATCTTGATATAAATTCCATCGTTAGAGGTCTTCAAGCTCTTAATTAAATAATTTTACGAAATCTAGAGTCAATCTTCTTTATAGATGAAAATATTTTCAAAACTCCACCTTTAATGGGGCACAAACATTCTACATGTACATCAAAATAGAATTCTACTAAATTTGCTTCATCTTTTTTACAGAGTTCTCTTAATAAAATTACCAAAATCACACAAGACATAACTATTGCTCAAATAAAATCCAGACTTAGATATAAAAATCCAAAATCAATTTGCACTAATACTTATATAATCAAACTTTACATAGTACTAAAATGAACTAAGGAAAAAAGAAAAAACGTGAACCAACATCAGGCAAAACTTGAATCCAAACCCAATAGATCCAAGTTCTAATACTACTTGTTGGAAATTTGTTGCAAAAACATGTTGACAGAATTCAAAATCAAAGAAGAAAAAAAATAATGAGATACAAATATTTAATATGGTTCAACTATCAACCTATTCACAGATGAAGATAGCAAATAAAATCCATTAAGTAATCAAAGAGAAAATACATTGTGAAATAATATATGTTTTTATTACTAATATGTTATTTTATTTTTATAAGTGTTTAAAGATTACTTTAAATAAAAATATCAAAAATTAGATTAATGGTAGTTATCACTTGAAGATTTTGGACTCTTTGTAGACACCTTATGTTCTAAAAAGAATGAAGACAAAAAAAATTGATAAATAATTTATAAATTTTACTTTAATAAGTTAAATAATTAAGTAAATAACTTTGACATTATGTTTTATTTTATCATATGATAAACTTAGGAGAAACAGTGAAAGAATTAAAATATTTAGACCAAATCATCTTTTTTAATCTAGTTGTGGCCATAATGCAGTTATATTTTAAGATAAATTGCCATTTGCATTACATTAAATATACTTATAATATAAGTAATAGTATTATAATACCATTTTAGTCATTTTATATTTTTTCTTTATTCTATATTGTTAAATTGCTAAACCTATTTGTTTTCATACGTTTTTTAAGTTATTAAATTGTAAATAATATATCCTATTGTTGTAATTGATTTCAGCTTAATGAGTCAAGTTGAGCCACTTGTGAGCTTAATTGAGGCTAAACTTAAGTTCAAAAAATCAGCTCAAATCAAGTTTGAGATGAGCCATGAGTTAGAAAAATTTAGAGTGAGCGGAGTCCAAACTCAAACTAACTCGACTCATTGTAAACCCTACTTATCACACATAAAATTTATAAAAAATTACAACTAAAGAAGTTTAAATTAATCAATTAGAACATTGTCATTAAATTTACATACCTTTCACAAAGCTTAGAAGATTTCTCTATTAATAGAAGCAAAAATTGTTAAACAATTTTTTAACTTGCCCTAAAAAATTTATGTAAATTTGCCAATGAAGTTAAGTACTATGTCACAAAGAATTTTGTATCCTTTTTCCCAAAGCCTGAGTCTAAAATTTTGTATTTCACTATTTGTTTTTGTTTTTAAGGGAGTGTTTGTCAAACTGGAAAAATCAACTAATAAAATACAATAAATTTAGTTGTTTTTTTGTTTTATTATGTTTGGTAAACTTTCAAAAATTTAAAAGTCAGTTCTTGTTTGGTACAATTTTTTATTTGAAGTTCATTTTCAATTAATCCTTTTTATTTAATAAAATTTTTCCTCAATTTTCTTCATTCTTTCGCATTCGTATTCACTTAAGGTCCTATTTGATTAAAATATCTTGTGATTTAGGGTTTGTGTTTGATGTTTATGGTTTAGGATTTTGATGTTTGGGGTAATTATATGCTAGAGTATTAGGGCTAGGTTTTAGAATTTAGGATTTATTTTTTTAGAGTAAAATCTCTTCTATGCAATTTTGACGTTTAGAGTTTAGAGTAAGATAAAATTTTGAAATTTAGGGTTTTAAGTTTGGTATTCAAATTTAAGATCTTGTGGGCTTCAAAGTTTTGAAATTAGAGTTTAGAATTTAAAGATTTTAAGCTAAACTTTCGAATTTGATTTTTTTTATTTTTATTATTAATATCAATATTGTGTTGAGATGGTATTCACACTTCGTGCTTGATTTCCTGTCAATTTCTTAGGTTATATGGTATTTCCCTTCAAATTAGGCCAAGATTACAGTAATTACATCTTATTGATACCTATAATCCTAAATTAATATCATTAAGTATAATATGTATTGTTGAGTAAAAGAGAATATTTTAATATCAATTACTAGAACAACAAAATTATACCCACTAAATACTACACATTTAGCTTTTGATGCTTCACGTCAAATTGTAGATACAATAGGGTATATATAGTTATCTAAGTGATAGTTACATAAATCTCACCATACTTGAATATCTTAAATCTAAATAAATAGACTTTCATATCGAAACTACATACTCATATATAATGAACTTGATACTAAAAGATACATGAACTTAGATAAATAAAAATTATAAAATCAATATAATGCAATAATTGGAGAGATTTTGTGATGACTTCTAACACTCCTCCTCATCACTAAATCTCTTTCGAGGAATAATGCCAAGTAGGCTTTGAAATTCTTTAATTTCTTACATTGATTCCTTTAGTGAATATGTCAGCTACTTGATTTTTTGTACCCACCTTGTGCATCTCTATTTCTCCTTGAAGTACTTTCTCATAGACAAAATGATTATGCACTTCCACATGTTTTGTTCAAGCATGAAAGATAAGATTCTTGGCTAGTTGAATTGTTGATTGATTATCACAATGTAACTGAACTACATAGTTAACTAGATGATGAAAATCTTTTATCAACTATATACTCTTTTGTATTGCCTTTGTTGTTGCTCTATATTCTACTTTAATGTTTGATAATGATACATTTATCTATCTCTTATTACACCATGGAATTGCTTTAGGTCCAAGACAAAATACATAACCAAGAGTAGATTCTCTTGTGTCATGATCACTAGCATATATAGTTAACATCACAATAATGAACTAATTTGCAAACTATGTCTCCTTTTATAAGAGAGCAAAGTTAATTGTTCCCCTCACATATCTTAAGATATGTCGAGCTACTTTAGGTAGGGTGTTTTCAAATTCTACATAAATCGACTTACTATCCCAACTTCATGAGCAATATCCAAATATGATAGTGTTAGGTAGACCAAGCTACCAACTATCTGACAATACATGGTTGGATCATTCTGATCTTTCCCTTTTATTTCACATAACTTGACATTTGAATACAATGAAGTTGAAATGAGCCTGCAATCTAAGAACCAGAACTTTTTGAATAGTCTATTTTTAGTTTTGTCAATCTCAAGTCCCAAAAAGTGTTTAGGTTCTCTAAGTTCTTTTTATCTAGAAATAAACTACCAGTTTCTCTTTTGTTCAACAAATATCCTTATTGTCATCTTAGCCAAAAAGAAATAGCAAATAATAGCCTATGTCTTCATCATTGACCATAGCCATATCCTCTTCATCTTTATATACATACTGCAAATTATAAGTTATACATTATTGGACTATCCAACTCTCATTAGCTTCTTTCAAGTCAACAACTCCTTTCATTGGTGATGTGGTCTCTTCTTTTCCCTCTTTAAAGAAACAAGACAAATTCTAAATTATCTCTTTTTGGGCTTTGTAATTCCAAGTTGATTTTTCAAACTCAATATCTCCTTTCATAGGTGATGCAATATCTTCTTCTTTGTCTTCAAAGAAATAATGTAAATCATGCGTTATTTGTTCTTGAATATTATAACTTCAAGAATTTTTAAAATCAAGATCTTTTCTTAAAGATGATGTGGTATCTCCTTTATCCTCATTGAAGAAAGCAAAGAAACCATGGGTTATCTCTTTTTGGACTATACAATTTTCACTTACATTTTTAACAATTTCATCAAAGGTTGATGGTTCAATGGTGTTTTCTTCTTCAATTAATTCCACAATTCGATACTTGTAGTTAGGCTTTCTAAGTCTTGTTGATCTTCTAAGTTGTGGCTTAGATTTGACTCCATCTTCATCATGGGTATCCTCCCTAATTGATTGTATACACCAATTTGCCATAGATTTCCTTCTTTTCAAATGTCAAATTATTTGATGGTGTAGGCTCCTAAAGACATTTTTGTTTATGATTTTACTTCCTCGACCTTTCATGTAACATGTCTTTGATTTCTTTTAAATCAGGAAATATCAGATGTTGTGAGGATCACTTGGATCATGCCTCATTAAGCACTACATCTCTAGACACATGGTATTACCTGTTGTTGGGTCAAAACATCTCCATCATTTTCTCTTTTCAATGTATTCGCTTGAGCACCCAAAGTGAACGATCCAATTTTCTTTGTAATCTATCACCTCTATAATAGACATCTTCAATGCTAATTCTTTCTATAGAAGCTAGCTCTATCACAGCAAATAATGCTTCAACAAAACATTCATCTTCACTATCATAGTCTTTCCCATGGCTACTAGATGTTGCTATCCTTTTTTCTACTTTTTTCTTTTTAGACCAAAAGTCTCTAACATAATATTTGTTCTTGTCACAGCTATAACACTCATCACTATGGCATTTATTTTCTACTAGACACTTTTAGTGATGTTTTTACGATGCTTCTTCTAACTATGTGTTCTTTTGGCCTTGATCTTATCACCTTTGGTTGTTTGGTTCTCCCTTTCATTCCTTTCCAACCTTTAATCTTGCCTTTGTTGATACCACTAAAAAGTGATTCTTCTTTTCCTTTTCATGACACTCCAGCTAGTTCCCGTGCTTATGATTCTTGAGATGTCAATAGGTTTTCCAACTTCTTCAAAGATGGTTAAGTTAGTCATCCTTGCATTGCTGCTATATACCCTATGTACTTTACTCACAAACCATGAATGATTATCCTCCTCACACTGGCGTTCAAGATCTTTGACTTAGGATCCACTTCTGCTACGTCATTGTAAATGGATTTAATTTTGAAAAAGAATTGACTCACAAACTTGTGACCCTATGATGTGGACGTCAATTCATTATCCAATAAATGGAGTTGAGTATCATTCTTCTTAGCAAATCAAGAAGCTAAAGTATCCTAAACATCCTTATGACTCTTCATGACTTTAACGTGTTCCATCATATCTTTATCTATAGTATTCTTGATTGCAAACATGGCTTTTCCTACCTTGATTTGCTAGCTTCTAAGTGTTTATGCATTTGTTTATTCTAATTCTATAATAACATTGCCATTCAAGACTACCTAGAGATCTTATCCTTGCAAGTATGACTGCTATTCATGACCACCTAGAGATTTTATTGTTGCAAGTACGATTCCATGCATGTTGACCACATGTCATAACTATTGTTGTTTAGCTTCTCCATGTTCCTAGTATATTGTAAATCCACCATTGTAATTTTGACAAAAATTAGTTATTAGTCCAAATTGTACATGAGTAGAATTTAGATAATCATTTCTCTTTAGAAAACTCATCCCTGATTACCTAACTCTGATGCCAAATTGTTAAGTATAATGTTGGATTGTTAAGCAAAAGAAAATATTTTAGTATCACTCACTAGAACAAGGAAATCACATTCATTAACAACTTACTTAACACATTTACCTTCTAATGCTTCTAATGCTTTTGATACATCAAACTCTAGATACCCTCATATACAATGAACTTGATACCAAAAGACACATGAACTTAGACACATAGAAATACTAAAATTAACATAATGCAATAAATGGAGAGATTTTGTGATGCATTCTAATAAATATGGCACCAATGAGGCTCATGCTCATTATCTACAATGTGCCTAGTATCTATTAAAATCGATGTTTTAAAAATTAAAGTATATCGCAAGCCAAAAAAGACACAAAGTCATGATTTAATTAGTTTAATCAATTAAAAATAATTAAACTAATGAAATCAGTTAATTTAGTTGAACCAAATTATGATTGGTTCATAGTTAAATCGGTTCAACTAGTTAGATTGGTAAGAATTTTAAAATACTAATCGTAACCATATCTACACATTATCAAAAAATGAAAGGATTCCTATTTTATTATTGGTATGTTATGATTAATTTTAGCTAATATAAAATTTTGATTTTTTCTTCCAATTTAACGAGATTAAAATACTTATAAGTCTGCCAACTAGTTATATTTCCTAATTTTAAATAGTATATATAATATACAAAATTTTGTAAAACATTTGTGGTCATGGCTACCCAAATCTCTAGTAGTCAATTTAAATTAAAGATCAAATCATGGAGAATGGTTTGAGTAATATGCATCTTCAATCAGATTTGTTCAAAAAAGACAAGACATATTCAATGGATGAAGGGGTTGTGCAATTGTGCTCGTACTATACAAATATCCAAGAAACTAGTAGGATGTTGAAATTCATAATTTGCACCAAATATTTAAAAGGATAACATATATCGATGAAATCTTATGTTCTGTTCATGCCTAGTTGCTATCATTTTGATACTAAAACATCGATATATGGCTTATTAGGCAGACTATTATATGCTATGTTGTTTACTAATCGAAAAGTTAGTAAAAAATTATTATTTGGTTTATTTTTTACTACTTTAATGTTATGACTAAAGAGAATATCAAATCATTTATTCATTTTAGAATACACCACACCCTTTTTATTGGTTTCTCAATTACCACAAATATTTTAATAACTTCTTACTCTTCTAGATAAAATGAAGCTTCCCAAAGCCCACTTTGGTGTGTTTTGCATGATATACCGTCAAATGTTCCTTCTTTTCTCTTCAAACTTGCTTTGGCTTCTACAAGTGCCTACTGCTTCTGCTCTGACCAATGAAACAGATATGTTCTCTTTGCTCAAATTTAAAGAATCAATTTCTAGCGATCCAAATGGGGTGTTAAGCATGTGGAATGACTCAATTCACTTCTGCAATTGGGTTGGGGTTGTGTGTAGTAGTCGACATCAGAGAGTTATAGCCTTAGATCTCCAAGGCTACGAGTTGGTGGGATTGATACCACCTCAGATTGGCAATCTCTCCTTTCTTAGATCTATAAATCTCCAGAATAATAGTTTTTCTGGACAAATTCCTGAGGAAGTTGGACATCTATTTCGTCTTCAGGATCTTGTGCTTGCCAATAATACATTCAATGGAAGCATCCTAACTAGCCTGGCCAACTGGTCTAGACTTAAATCCATTGACCTTCACCAAAATGAGATCACTAAGAGCATCCCCATGGAGTTTGGGTTTTTTGAGAACCTTAAAGAACTTCTTTTGGGAAAAAACAATCTAATTGGAGGTTTGCCACCTTCCTTGGGTAACATTTCATCACTTGAAACATTTTATGCATCTTGGAATAATTTGGAGGGAAATATTCTAGCTGAAATAGGCCATTTGAAAAATTTATATGAATTTTATGTTGCTGTCAATAAACTGTCTAGTATTATTCCTTCCTCTCTTTTCAATATATCTTCCCTTGGTGTCTTCTGTGTAACAAAGAACAAACTAAATGGCACTTTACCATACCACATAGACTTGACCCTCCCTAATCTCTATATAATTGCATGTGGTATTAATGGGCTTTCAGGAACAATTCCAATTACACTCTCTAATATCTCTAGCCTTGAATGGATATCATTAAGTTCCAATAATTTTTACGGGCAAGTGCCAAATAGCCTCGGAAATCTACAAGAGCTTACGAAGCTTACTTTATGTGGAAATTACTTGGGAAGTAACTCAAACAAAGACTTGGATTTCTTAAGTTATTTGACAAATTGCAGCAAACTAGAAAGAATTAATTTTAGTTTGAACAATTTTGGAGGTGTTTTACCTCAAAAAGTTGGCAATCTCTCAACTCAACTCAAGATGCTGCTTTTTCTGGGGAAATAAAATAAGTGGTCCCATTCCAAGAGAAATTGGAAACCTAATCAACTTGTTTGTCTTAGATGCGAATACCAGTTTTTAACGGGCATCATTCCTGCTTCTTTTGGAAATCTGCAGAAGATTGAAGTGATGGGTCTAAGTAACAACAAGTTGTCCGGGCAGATTCCATTCTTCTTAGGTAATCTCACAAGGATGAATAAGTTTGATATACACAATAATAAATTAGAAGGAATCATTCCTTCAAGTATAGGTAATTGCCAAAAATTGCAATATTTGGACATGTCACAAAATAACCCCAATGGATCCATTCCGTTGCAGGTTATTAGCATTTCTTCCTTATCAGAACTACTTAATTTGTCACATAACTCATTAAGTAGTAGGCTACCAAAGGATGTAGGCAAGCTAATAAATATTAATTCACTTGATCTTTCAGAAAATAATTTAAGTGGTGAAATTCCTAACACAATTGGAGATTGTCTAATTCTTGAATACCTTTATATGCAAGGGAATTCCTTTCAAGGTGATATACCTACAACTCTTTCTTCATTGAAGGGTATCCATGTTATAGATCTTTCACGAAACAATTTTTCAGGGGAAATTCCAAAAGATCTTCAAGCGCTTTCCTTTGTTGAATGTATGAACTTGTCATTCAACAATCTAGAGGGTGAGGTACCCAGAGGAGGATTATTTTCAAATGAAAGCGTCATATCCGTGATTGGAAACAATTTACTTTGTGGTGGAGCCCCAAAATTAGAGCTACCTCTATGCCCATTGAAAAAAGCAAAGGAAAAAATAAGTCATACTCTAAAAATCGTCTTCATTGTAATTTCTGTGGCCTTGTTTTTCTTTCTATTGGCAGCTTTTTCTACAGCTTACTTGATGAGAAAATCAAAGAAATCTTCATCTTTTGGTTTCTCAACATTATGTCAGCATTTAGAGAGGGTTTCATACACAAATCTCCATCAGGCAACGGGTGGATTCTCTCCTAATAACTTGATCGGACTTGGTACTTTTGGTTCTGTATATAAAGGGATTCTTGGTCCAGAGGAAAAAGCAGTAGCAGTAAAGGTTCTCAACCTCCATAAGAAAGGAGCTACAAAGAGTTTCATATCTGAATGTAATGCCTTAAAAAGTATTCGGCATCGTAACGTTGTTAAGATCTTAACATGTTGCTCTAGCATTGATCACAAAGACAATGATTTCAAAGCTTTAGTCTTTGAATTCATGGTAAATGGTAGCTTGGAGAATTGGCTACACCAAGAAAATGAAGTTAATAAATCATTAAATCTTCTTCAGAGATTAAATATTGCAATAGATGTGGCTTCTGCTATACATTACCTTCACAGTGAATGTGAACAATCAATTGTACACTGTGATTTGAAGCCTAGCAACAGTCTCCTTCATACTGACATGATAGCTCATGTAAGTGATTTTGGTTTAGCAAGGCTTGTCTCTGCCACCAATCAGGTTCCTCAAAATCAAACTAGCACAATTGGATTAAAAGGCACTCTAGGATATGCTACTCTAGGTAAAGTTTTGTGTCACTTTAAATCACAATTATTCTACTGCAATTTGCATCTTCTTGTGAGAATTTCCTCCTTTTTGCATCATTAGGTTTGATTTGGATTTGCTTTTTCTAGGAGACTTCTACTTATCATAAGCATAACAATATCTATTAAATTTTCCAAAAGCTACTTTTATAATGGACTGCTATTATCTACTCCTTGTTCAATGTGTTTAATAACTACTTATGGTTTTAAAAGACAAACTTAGAAGCACTTGCTGAGAAACACTTCGTAAACAATACTAATTCTGAACAAAATGTTCTTTTCATGTAGAAAAAGTGATGCTATCACACTTTAGTTTAATTAAGAAGACTCCTCACATGTACACACTTCTCACAATATGAGTCATTATTTTTAAAATATAAGAAATAGGTTTGAGTTAAGTTTGTGCCGCATATGCACATATGAGTATTGTGAAACTTGCTCTCGTGTAATAGCATTAATCATGTAATAATAAGGACAAAGAGTGTTCTTTTAGGGAAAAGAAAATGAATGAGGTTGCGAACTATGCATGAAATGCAGAGTACGGAATGGGAGAGAGAGCCATCAAAGGAGGGAGACATTTATAGCTTCGGCATTCTTCTTCTGGAGATGTTCACTGGAAAATGTCCCACACATGAAATGTTTAAGGATGGATTCAATCTTCATAATTATGTCA
>JANHAO010003725.1:0-25575 GCA_026873985.1 Saraca asoca | reverse complement strand
AAAATGCTAGACAAATTGGATACTGGGTAGAATATTATTGGTATTTTTACATGTATTATTATTTATAATTAATTGAAAAAATTGTAAAGAATTCTATTTAATATGAGAGTGTTTAGATTTTACTCTAGCTAACTTTAAAAAATTAAAATTAAAATTTTAAGCTGTGCGAAATTTTAAAATCAACACATATGAATTATATTTACATCATTGTTAAGTTTTTATAAAATAAATTCTTCACAAAATCTATTATTGAATTTAATCTATTTATTATATAAATTATGCTCATTAAATTTTATATTGATCTAAAATTACTTCTTGTTCTATTAATAAACTTTAAAAGTGATGTAAAGTACACCTTTTAAATATAAATTAATTTTAACTAGTTACTTGCATATATTATTATTATTATTATTATTATTTGAATTTTATCAAATTTTATATGTAAAATGCATATGATATCTATTTGTAAATAAAACAATCATTTTCTATTATTTGTGCGCATACTGGCATCATTTTCTATTACATATGCGCGTTCTAGATCTCCAGAGTCATGGAGAGTCTATCTAGTCAGCTCCCTCTCTCTCTACATATATATATATATATATATATTATCTAGAGAATCTCTATACACATCGGCTTTTAACGGTTACTGACACCTAATGTTTTTCCATATTACTCTTAGCCATTTAAGAATTACTATCAACTAAAGTCGGCTAATGTGTGTTTGCGCGTGTGATTTAGAGGATATCCTTGGAGTCACTGTCACAACTTGGGCCAGTGACTCTTAAAGACCTAGTGTCATGGCCGCAAACTGGTTCTTCCTTTTTTAATTGTTGACCGCAGACTTACTTTATTTGGTAGTGAATTTGTTTGATATGCACCCCTTAACGAAATTCCATGTAAAACGTTCTGTATATAGCATATATACACTTAACCTTTTTTTTTTTGTCAGGAATTGTCTTCACTTGTTCTGATTCAGTCTGGGAGATTGAAGATGGCGTTATGTGAGGAGTTCTCGTTACTTGTTCTTATTCAGTCTGGGAGATTGAAGATGGAGTTAAGGCTTCAGAACAGAAACAGAAACAGAGCATCCAATCCAAGGGATGCTCCGCAGAGGTTAGACAATTATTCTCATTTCTCTTTCATCATTTAGCTTCTCACCCACAGTTATGCTCCTAATCCCAAGAACAACCACTAAAGCCATCTTTGTAGCTGTCTATATATAAAACTACTTGGGGTGTTCCCGAGTGTTGGTGTGTAATGAATCTCTTTTCTGTCTCTAGTTTTTTTTTTAATGATTTGAGAGTATTTTCACATTAAATTATTTGTGTGTTTGTATTATTTTGATTATTTTAATTGTGTAATACTAATTTATTTGAATTGGGGATATTTTTTCTGTTATTTTATAATCTTAATGTATAATTAATATCTTCTCATTCTTGATGTTTTTTTCTTTAAAGTTTGAGAATTTTTTTTTACATTAAATTATTTATATGTTATTGCACTGTTTTGATTATATTAATCGCATGATGCTAATTTATTTGGAGTGAAAATATTTTAGGAAAACAAGAAGTAATGGCAGATTTTGATAAAAAATTTCATATGTAATTACATGATACCATCTAAAATTTTGAAAATTTTTGGACAACCTTGGCCGTCCGTCCTTTAAAAGTTCTGTCACCCTTCACAGAAATACATACATGTTTTCTGCTTGTGGTGATTAAAAGGGGAAAAAAACATTAACTTTTAGGCCCTTTAATTGTTCACTTTTTTTTTTTTTGTATCTAATATAGTGTTTAAACTTATATTTAATAAATGTAAATTACTCATTCTTTGATCCATTAAAATTTGCAGATTATTTATATCAATTCCTTACCCGTTTTCTTTTTGACAATACTAATCAATTCTTAAAGTTGATGGGCTAATTGGCTTTGTTTAGTCATTTATTCCAAGAAGTTAAGGAAGTGTTTGATTGGAGAATTTCATAGGTAAGTAACAGGGTTGAAAAAATTAATCAACTTACCGAGTGTCTAGGTTGCATGTAGCAGAATCTGTTATAGTTCCTTGATCTTAATGAATTCCCGTTATAGTTGCTTGATCTTAATGAATCCCCTCATTTGGAATCATTTCATCACCTAGAGTATCATATTATGTTACCATTTGAAAAAAAAACTCCTACTCTCTTTTTTCTTCTTTTATCCTGTAAAACTCCTACCACTAACAACTGCCGTTAACCATCGCCCACCACTACCTTTTGCTATTGACCACTATCCACCACTACTACTACCATTGACCTTTGCTCACCACCTCCTTTTATTGTTAGCCACCACCCACCACCACTATCTTTACAACTATTGATCACTATCTTCCGCTATTGACCACTACTATTATCATTATTCATCATCTACCACTATCTATCGTCATTGACCATTGTATACTACCATTACCGCTATTAATCACTACCCACCACTATCTTCCGTTGTTGACCACTGTCCACTAATACTATTGCTATTAAGTGTAGCTTACCACCACCACCTTAGGTCGTTGACTACCATCCACCATCATTGACCTCTACCCATTATCACCTTTTGTTATTAACCACTACCCACTAGCACTATCACTATTGACCATTTTTCATAACCATCTTCTGCCATTGACCATTGCCCAGCACTACCACCACCACCATTGACCACTGTTTATCATCACCTTCTGTTGTTGATTACCTCCTACTACCACGTTTTGTCATTAAACACCATTAATCACTATCCACCATCATTTACTATTGTTAACCACTGGCCACCAATATCTATTATCATTGACCATTGTCCATCAATATCTATTACCAACTAAAAAGCGAGAAAATGAATCATAAACAATGTGGCCAACACTCACCACCATTGACCATTGTCCATTATCATTTTTTGTCATTGACCACTACTTGCCAACACCGCCACCACTGACCACTACCCACTACCATTTTTTGTCGTTGACCATTATCCACTAGCACTATCATCATTGACTATTGTTCACCATCACCTTTTGCCATTGACTATCACCCACTACCATGTTTTGTCATTGAGCACCACTGATCACCATGCATCATCCACCATTATTTATTACCTTTGACCACTGTCTAATAATATCTATTATTATTGACCACTGTTCATCACTACTTCCTGTCGTTGACCATTAACCATCGCTATGTACCACTCTTGACCACTAGCCACCACCACTTACTATCCTTGACCATCGCTTACCACTACCTACCGTCATTGACCATCGTTCATCACCACCTACCACCTTTGATCTTCATCTCTCTCTTTTAACTACCACCTAACCAAAAAGTAGGAAAATGAATCATAAACAATAAGATTCTATTCTTTCACTAAACCAAATAAATTAAAAAAATAATAGTTATCATTAATTTTACTCCTCTTTATTTGATTCTATTCTCAAGCAACGGGCCTAAAGTTCATTGGTAGAGCAAATAACTTCTTGAGTAAAACATTATTTTTATTTCTCACATATGTAAGCCTTTTCAATTTAGTTTCTACTTAATTTTTATATTCAATTTTGTTGTTGATAAATTAAATTTCTTTCAAGCAAGTTTTCATATTTAGGTACCTTACACTTTTTTAACTAAAGTGACAATGTGGAAGCTCAAAGTCTAATATAATGTTCTTTTGTGCTTGTGAAGAAACTAAATATAAATTACATAAGAGCAAGTACTTATATGAATTAAAATAATATTGTATAAATTGATAAAAAATTAGAAATTAAAATGATTATTTTAAACTCTTGTTTTTTAATTAAAGTTAAGTGGTTGGTTAAATATATAGTGTCACATAAATATTTAAGGGTGTTACATCATATTTTTAATTTTCGTGTCATCATCAGTTTTATCAAAAAGTACAAAAAGTTGAAGGGTCAATAATTTTTCGTGATAAAGTAGTATTTGATAAAAATTCTTAATATTTGATAATATCTCTCAACATTTGACTTTAATCTAATTTTTAACTAAAAGTATGTTCAAAATAGATCTACAAAAAGTTAGTTTTCATTTAATTAGCTTTTATTTGTACTATATTTTCCTAATTTCTCTGGTTCTCTCTTATGTACTGTCTAAAATTTAAAATAAATTCATTAAATTACATTTAAGATCAAAATCAGTTTTGAATCAAAATTAAGATAAACAAATTATAGATCAAAATTAGTGTAAATCTATTTCCATTAATAGAACACATTTAGTACCCATTTGTACACCCACACATTCATTCAGCCCCCATTGTTTACAATTAGGGTAGGATTTAATGAAAAATTATGCTTGAAAGAGCTATCATATTTTTCTAGCCTCACTTTTTTTTTTTTTAAAGGTGACTACTAGTTTGTATGTGTCTAGAAATGTATCATACAGTGGGGTTGAAAATGATAGATAAACTGGATGGTGGGTAGAAGATTATTGGTATTTTCACATGTATTATTATTGACAATTATTTGAGAAAAATGCAAAAAAAAAATTCTATTTAATACAAGAATGGTTAGATTTTATCCTACTATTTTTAGAAAATTGAAATTAAAGTTTTAAATTATACAAAATTTTAGAATCAATACACCTGAAGTATACAAGTATCTCTATTCTATTTTGTATGCATAACTCCGTTAACGCAATAACATGTTTCTCTATTAATGATTATACAGCTCAAGGCCGTGGTACGTGATTTTTATATTTGTTCTTCCACTGCAACTTAATCTTCTTCAGTTGCATTTCCATAATTCATCACCTTTCGAGACACACCCAGTCAACATGTGGACTTTCATGTTTGCTTTATTATTCTACTGCATTGCACTTGGTTACTACATCAAATCTTGGCTCACAGGTTCCAGAAGCTTTAGGAATATTTGCGACCAAGTTGGTTATGTTTCTGGATCTTTGGCTTCTGCTACACTTATATCAATTTTGGTTCCACCTTCTTTTGAACTATTTGTCTTTATCACTTGGATAGTTGTATCCACCATGTTTGTTCATGTTACCCGTACTTGGATTTTCAAGGTGGCCCAAAACCTTAAACACTTTGCCAAGGATGCAGTTTCATATAATCACAACATTCGAAAGGGAATTATTAGAAACAATGACAACATTGGAGTAACCACTGAACCAGTTTAGTCTATTTGGAGGGGAATTATTGAAGTTATTACCAATGTGAGAGCAACTACTGTACAAGTTCAGAGAGTATATATATTGCTGGTACATTACATGCTAGCTAGCACATAGCAATGTTGTTTCCTTGTAGAGCATAGCAAACTATTGCATCATATAATAGGAATGATTAAATTTTTGGATCACTCTTTTTTTTTAATAATAGGAATGATTAAATCATTAAATTCATATAAAAAATTGAAATGAAATTGGGAATAAAAAAACAGTCTTTAAGAAACATTCAATGCCACTTGGAACAAGAGTTCTGGATAACTATTTGTGACACCCTTGTTCGAATAACTGTGAATATAAGGTTTACCAAATGAATTTAAAGGTATTATAATATAAATTTATGTGAAAATTTAAAGTTTCATAGTATTTGGCAAAAATAAATCAAATAAAATAAGTTTAACAAATAAATTGTTCATAGTTATTTAAAAACTTTAGAGTATTTAATATTTTGAATAGTGAATAAATAATTCTTTCACCTTTTGAGGAGTTTTGGAATATAAGTATTATTAGATGTTGTTGAAATTTTTATTCAATTGAATTTGATGTAATTTATCAAATATATTTGTTATTTCACTTTTAATTCCCTAATCTATATTAAAAATGTTACAACTTTTATAATTTAGAATCTAAAACTATAAGAATATATATTGTTATAGTCTTAATTATTATATTGGTTGCTACATTACATTTTGTCAAAAAAAGTCCAAAAGTGTTTACTATATTTTTATTAGTGTAGCCACATACATGTGTGTCTGTATATATATATATATATATATATATATATATATATATAAATCATGTCTAAATGATGAAGTACACGTTTTAAAAAAACCTTTTGTTTTTGTTTTCTTTCAAAAGCTGATTGAGACAACACATAAATGCTTGTCTTCTTTTCTTACGTTTTCATTGGTAAATTTTTTTTTCTTTAAAGTCAAACAAGCATTTAGACCAAATCCCCATTTTCCTTTTATCTTTCTTTTTCTTCTCACTCAACACACTACTCAGCCCCTTATTCTTCTTCTTCGACTTTTCCTCCTTTTTCTCTCTCTACTCTCTTTCTTTATTTGCTCAGAGAGTTAGCCTGCATTAGTGTGAGAAATAGTAAGTGAGAGAAAATCCAATGAGCACATAGAGAAAATTTTATATGTTCATTGTGTTTGTGGGTCGGTAGGTGAGAGATGTGCAAGAAGAATAGCTCACCACCTTCATATTCTTAACCCAAAAACATGATGACTTCAATAGAAGCACCCACAGATTCTCTTGATAATGTATTCTAAGCACTTAAAGTCCAAAAATAACAGTTATAGTGGAAGTTAGGTTAAGTTAGTTACCTCCAGTTATTGATGCCTAATTGCTACTTCTCCCTTTTATGGACACTATGTTTGAGAGAATCAATGCTTTTCAATTTCTTAGAACAATGGTATTTCTACTATATGGATAGTTGATAGTATTGGAGACTAAAACACCCTATTTATAGAACCTCTCGGCCCATCATCGAGGCTTTCAAGATTTTTAGTTGCTAAGAGTTATCTGAACCAACTACAAATCCTAATCCTTTTGGCATTGTATATTAGCCAAAATCAAAGCTAAGGCTTGCTGCCTATTTGCTCCAAAATTCTCAGCAAGTTGTTGCACTAGTCTGTTTATTCAATCCTTATCCCATTGGTGCAACAGCTTAGCCTTATCCTTCATTCTCCCACTTTGCCAATATATATACTAGAATTTGCCAAGGTAAGACAAACACAAGAATCATAGCGATAGTTCCTCATATAATGAGTATTATCTTCCATGTATCACATCCATTTGCATCTTAACATTAGTCCAAAATATTGAATGAATAAACTCTATATTTATTCTAGGTCCAAACTTTATTGATATTTCTCTAACAAATAAGCATATGCACATATATAAGATAAAATGAGAAAAATCATGATTGAATTAGAGTTTCATTAAAAAATAACATTGTCTCAAACAATGAAATCAAACTAAAGGACCAAAGGCCATGCGTTCTACAAGATCCTTAAACTTAAATGGTGGTATGCCTTTTGCCAAAGAATCTATTATCAACAATTCAGTGCTAATATGCTTAATGACCACTGATTTGTTCTTAACATGTTCTCTTATGGCTAAGTATTTAATGTCGATATACTTATTTTGATTATCACTCTTATTATTCTTAGCCATAAAGACTATAGCTAAATTGTCACAAAATATCTTTAATGGCCTAGACATAGAATCAATTATTCTAAGCCTAGAAATGAAACTCTTTATCCATACACCATGTAGCCTCAAAACAAGAAACAAACTCTACCTCAATAGTGGAAATAACCATCAAAGTCTGCTTTGCATTCCTCTATGATATAGCTCCACCGACAAGTATGAAAATGTACCTGGATGTTGATTTACATGAATTAACATAGCCAACAAAGCCTAAATCTGAATAACCAATCACTTTCAGGTTATCCATTTATTTATACATAAGCATGTAGTCCTTCATCCCTTGAAGGTATCTCAAAACTTTCTTAGCAGCTCTCCAGTGGTTCATACTTAGATTATTTTGATATTTTCCCAACATACCAACAATAAATGCTATGCCAGGTTTGGTATAGACTTGAGCATACAATATACTACCAATAACTAAAGCATAAAGGATATTCTTCATTTGCTCCTTTTCAAAATCATTCTTGGGACATTAGTTTAAATTGAACTTATCCCCTTTAACAATGGGAGCAACACTTGGTGAACAATCTTTCATCCAAAATCTCTCTAAAATATTATTTATATAAGTTCCCTGTGATAGACCCAAAATACCTCTATGTCTATCTCTAAAGATCTTTATGCCAATGACATAAGAAGCATCACATATATCCTTCATTTCAAAGTTTTTAGAGAGAAATTGTTTCACCTCATGTAATAAACCCTTATCATTGGATGCAAGCAAAATATCATCCACATACAGATTTAAGAAATAAATCTTGCTCCCACTAATCTTGTAATATATACACTAATCCATAAATACCATTGATGGGAAGCTTGTTTCAGTCAGTAAATAGATTTCTTAAGTTTGCATACCAATTGCTCACCTTGACTAAAGGAGAATCCTTCAGGTTGTTTCATATATACCTCTTCCTCTAGTTCTCCATTGAGGAAAGCTATTTTCACATCCATTTACTATAATTCTAGATCAAAGTGTGCAACTAAGACCAGAATAATGCAAAGAGAATTTTTCTTAGATATAGGAGAAAAGGTTTCCTTATAGTCAATTCCTTCCTTTTGAGTAAATCTTTTGGCGACGAGTCTTACTTTGTATCTTACAATGTTACCTAATGAGTCTTTCTTTGTCTTAAAAATCCATTTACAACCAATGGCCTTAGCCCCATTAGGCAACTCAACAAGATCCTAGACTCCATTAGATGCCATAGAATTCATCTCATCCTTCATTGCATCCACCCATAAATAAAATTCTTTGTAGTTCATGGCTTGTGAAAATACTATAGAATCATTCTCAGCTCCAAGATCATTATCCAATTCTTGCAAATACATGATATAGTATTTTGAAATTATTGATCTCCTTACTCTTGTAAATCTTCTTAATGTTGGTTCAACATTTCCTTGTGGGTCATGTTGTCCAATTGGTTATTCAATCATTTTAGGCACTTCATGAATAACTTGATCTGTAGGATTATTAGCAATAGGTTATGGATCTTCAATGATTGGTTGTACAAAACTTGTTTGAACTTAAGGAGTGTCTTGAATAATAATTAATCTTTCTCTTGATGTAAAAGGTTACTTTTTTTTAGAAGCTATGTTTTGAAATTGATTGCTCCCATTAACTAAGTCATTCTCAACAAACTTAGCATTCCTTGATTCCACAAATCTAGTACTATGTGATGGATAGTAAAATCTATAACCTTTAGACCTTTTAGTATATCCAATGAAATACCCAATAATAGTCCTTGGGTCCAGTTTCTTTTCTTGTGGGTTATAAACTCTTACTTTAGACGGACATCCCCAAATGTGCATTTGTTACAAACTTGATTTTCAACCCTTAAATAACTCAAATGGCATCTTTGGGACAGCCTTGGTTGGAGCCCTATTCAACATATACACTGCTGTCTTAAGAGCTTCAATCCACAAGGATTTAAGTAGATTAGAACTGCTTAACATACTATACACCATGTCCAATAATATCTTATTTCTTCTTTTTGCAATGCCATTCTGGTTTGGAAAACCAAGCATGGTATATTGGAGAATGATCCCATACTCTTGAAGAAACTTAGCAAATAGACCAGGTCCTTGTCTATCTTCAGTATATCTACCATATTATTCTCCACCTCTATCTGTTCTAATTACCTTAATTTGCTTACAGCATTGTTTCTCTACTTCTACCTTGAAAGTCTTAAATGAATCTAAGGCTTTGCTCTTATTATGAAGTATGTAGAGATACATATATCGAGAACAATCATCTATAAAGGTGATAAAATACTTTGAATCATAAGTATCCATGTCAGGACAACATATATCTAAATGTATAATTTCTAAGATATCAGTACTCCTTTTGGTACCTTTCTTAGACTTGTTAGTTTGCTTTCCCTTTATGTAGTCTACATAAATTTTAAAATCAAAAAAATCCAAAGTACCTAGTACTCATTCATTCATTAATCTCTTAATCCTATCAATGATGATATGCTCTAGTCTCCTATGCCACAAAATAGAGAAATTTTCATTCATAATACATCATTTATTACTAATATGAGTATGCAAAATAGTATTACATTGTAGATTGATAGAGAATAGACCATCAAATAATATATCATTTCTAATAAATTTAGATTTATAAAATAAACTAAAGGATGTGTCTTAAAATTTAAAGGAATAACTTAATAGTACAAGTTTTGAAATTGAAATCAAGTTTCTAGGAAAGCTTGGAACATAAAAGGTCTTCTCTAAAACTAAAACATGGCCACTATCAGGAACTAATTTGCATGTTCCAATGGATTCCACATGTAAGTCAATCCTATTTCCTAATAAGATACTTTGTTCACTTCCTATGGCTTCCTTACGTTTTGCATACCATACAAGTATTTGAAATATGGATTGTAGATCCAGAATCAATCCACCATGTATTATGATTAATATTAACCATATTAGATTCATAACAGACAAATGAGATTAGTTTACCTTTCTCTTCAAGCCACTTCTTAAATTTGGCATAATTCTTTTTCATTTGCCCCTTCTTTTTACAAAAGAAACACTTAGACTCTTTCTTGATGCTGCCTTCAGGTGGTATTTTACCCTTCCTTTCTTATTGGCCTGATTCTTATTCTAATTTTGATTCTTTCCTTAGTTCTAGTTTTTATCATGAGTAATTAGAAATGCACTCTCTCCCAGCTTCATAATTAGCCTGTTTTCCTCTTGAACATACATGGTCATGAGTTCATTAATTGACTATTTGTCTTTATGTGTGTTGTAAGAGATCTTCAAAGGTCTATATTGTTCTGGTAGAGTGTTCAAAATATAGTGTACCAGGAAAGACTCAGATATTTCAACCTCAAGTGCCTTAAGCTGAGCCATAATGTTCCTTATTTGCATGATATGCTCATGCGCACCCCTCATTGTATTGAGCCTTAAGGATGTAAACTTTATGATTAGGGTACTAGAAAGCAATTTGTCTGAGGTAGCAAATTGCTCATCAATTTAATTCAATAGTTCCCTTACATTATTATGCTATTCAATAGAGCTATGAATACCAACAAAGATATTGGTCTTTATGAACATAACACTAAGGCGGTTAGATTGCTCCCACTGTTCATAAAGAGCCTTATCAGTTTCAGTGTTGGTTGTAGTAATAACAGGTTCATCCTTTCTTATAGTATAATCAATGTCCATCCATCCTAAATGAAGGAGAACTCGTTCCTTCCAAACTTTATAATTGTCACTATTAAGTTTAGGAATATCACATTTTATACCAGAGAAATTTACAAGTTGCTTAGCTACATAAAATAACATACATGCCTACATGTTGAATTTTGAGACTAAAGAAATAAAACATGTCTTACCAATGTAAACCATGTACAAAATTAATAAATCTAGTGACATAAAACTTACCTATGGGCTAAAGTCCTAATTCAATTAGATTTATTTAGCTGTATGATAAAACTATCAAATTATGTCCCTTTCTTTAATCTCTGTGGGTAAATTAAGAAATATAATTTGATATTTTATCCAAATTAATTATACTTAATATAATAAAAATTATAGTGGAATAAAATTCAATGTATTAAGTATAATTAATTATAATAAATGTCCTTAGATATATGTGATTCAAAACAAATCAATATATAATTTTTTTCTTAGGCCAACAAAATGACATGTCATTTTGGTCCTTAACAAAATGGTCTTGTGCTTCCTTAAATGATAGCCTGAACCATGCATCAAAATGAGATGTCATTTCACTTAACTATGAAATGATGCATCATTGAGGTTGTCCCCTACCTCCATTCGAGTTATCTCAACTCAAAACAAACCTAATGCAATCTAATAGTTGACTTAACTGATTTCGAGGGTTTTTCACATCTGATCGATCACTTCTAATGAAAGAAAAGTTAGAAATATTTAAACTTAATGATTTCACAACACAACACTAAAAAACAAGGAAGATTATACATAAACCAAAAAATAGGGCTTTTCTTGAAAAAAATTTTAGTAGCCATTACATCAAAGTAGAGGTACAACCAGGCTCTGATACCATATGTTAATGTATTCTAAGCACTTAAAGTTCAAAAATAACAACTATAGCAGAAGGTAGGTTAAGCTGATTACCTCCAGCCATTGATGCCCAATTGTTGCATTTCCCTTCTTTGGACACTATGTTTGAGAACTTCCAATGCTTTTCAATTTCTCAGAATGATAGTGATTCTACTGTATAGATAATTGATAGCACTGGGGACCCAAACACCCTATTTATAGAACGTCTTGTCCTATCATCGAGGCTTTCAAGATTTTCAATTGCTAGGAGTTATTTGAACTAACTGCAAATCCTAATCCTTTTGGCATGGAATATTGGCCAAAATTGGAGATAAGGCTTACTGCTTATCTACTCCAAAATTCTTGGCAAGTTGCTGCATTAGTCTGGTTATTCAATCTTTATCCCATCAGTGCAACAACTTAGCCTTATCCTACATCTCTAATCACACCAACGAGATATTATACACCTAAAAAACTCAAGTTCCATAGTCTTAGTCTCCAGCTTTCTACAAATTCATTTGATTAAAAGAAGAACCAATCCAAATGAAGGAAGTATCAAAATGAATAGTAGCAACAACTTAACCTCTTTCCTCTACATCTAAAAAACTTAGTGGAAGACAGAGATAACAACATACAGGATGAAATGAAGTCACTCTCCTCTCCAGTTCTGATGGTGGCACCATCCTCAACAACCTCCTCGAAGGCGACCATTCCATGACCACCATTATAGCAACAACATAGATGACGATAACATTGAAGGGGGACTCATTTTCACTGCTATCGATGGCATGTTTATGTCGGACAGCGACAATGGGAGCGGGCTTGTACTAAAGGTGATGAGAAGGAGAACGATAAGAGTGAAAAGAGGTGAGTGTGTTATTTAGAGGATAAAAGTTACTATAATAGTATGCTTTCTAGTGGTGCTATTATGAGTATGATAGATTGGGAGCATTGTCATGGTTTGATGAAGAGATAGGGAAGGGCAATGGTAATACAATGGCATTTTGAGTGTTGTCATTAAAGTTGGATTATGAAGGGATGTTGAATTCTTGGTCTGATAAAGGCTCTCTTTTTGTCTTATCGAAGACCACACAAACTATCTATGACTTGCATAATAATGCTACCAATGGTAGAATCAAATGTGGGTGGGTATCTTGACTCTCCTCCATTGGAAAATTGGTTTATCAAGAGGCATTTTTGAGTAGAAGCCTTTGGAAATGAGCATAAATGGGAATAGGATTGTATAGCAGAAATTCGAGGCCAAACACCTCACTATAAGAAGCTATTGCCCTATTCAAATGAGCAACTTGGAGGTTCAACTTTGTGGAAATCACAGCAACATTTGAGGAAAGTGAGTTGCTTACTTGCTCAGTATTTGCATCTTTGTTATTTCATATTTGTACTGAGATATATATGTGGATGGTTACGATTATGTTAAATTGAAAACATAGGTTGGTTGTGATTCTGTATATTAAAGGTGTTGTGGGGAAAGTTATAGATATAGTTTAAAAAAAAAATCCAATGGCTCTATAGAAATAACCTGATTTGGAATAGGATAATTGAAAATAAATAGTTGGGTATTTAAAAGACTTGCTAAATTGATACATTGGAACTTTTGGGATTGTATGTGCTTATGCTATACCTTTGTTAGAATAGGGTATAATTAAATTGAAGAATGTAAACTATTAGGATGAGGATCTATATGTTATGTATTGAGGGTAGTAATTAAGGTGAGTGCTTAGAATTGGAAGTGTTAAGAATTATATTGCTTGTGAATATTAAATTAGATTATGTTTAAGCTCATTAAGTTAAGATTTTGATTCTTATAAATATGATTTTGAAACTTGTATTAATATGAGTAAGATTAGTGATATGTTAGAATTGCTTGAAGTGAGTGATTGATGTGTGGTGAATATTCTCATTTGAATGGTAGTATAATTAGAAAATGTTTAGTTGTTTATAGAATGGATTATGCATTAAGAGACTCTTAATGAAACTTTTGGATTATGGCCTTTGGAATATTATGTTTGGCATTCCAAAATGCATTTATAATAAGTATGAATGGGAGATGATACACCTAATCAGAAGTAGAATAAGTAAAGGTGCTATCATGAGAGAATGGGGATTCAAGATTGTAAATGAGAAAGTGGCATGGTTTTTAGGCAAAGATTAATTTGGGCTAATTGTTGAGTGTCAAAACAACATTTGAAAATAATTGGAATGGCTTCTGGAAGATGATTAAGTGGCAACCTTGTGAGTAAATAACTCATTTTCCCCCTTAAGTGTTTATTTATTGAACTAGCACATAGAAATGAGGGTTTAGTTATCTTTGATTATGATATTTGATCATATGTTATATGTGTTTCTCTTGAGACTACATATTAAGTTGTAATGTTTACGTGAATATGTATAAATGAACGGTAATTATGCATACGTTTTACTTGGAATGCCTTTAAAATATGGAATTGTGTGAGTTAAATGATTAGTTAATGGAATGATATCATTGTATCGAATATGTATGTGAATTAACAAATAAGGATCCTTGAAAGATTCCTTGGAATGGCCTTTTGAATGAGGAAATGATTATTTGTGGTATGAGCTAGCCAATTGATTGCATGTGGACATGATCATTGAACTATTATGATGCGTGTGTTGTGATGAGTTATGTATGAATTAAAAATTGGATTTATGAAACAAGTCCTTTAAGGAACTTCCAAAAGTATTTTTCTAAAAATATATACTAATACTAACATGGCCAGGAAATCTGTTGGAAAGATAAGGGGGAGAATATCTATTAGAGGGATAAGAGCTTTGATACTAATTTATAAACTAAATGGTCAGTTGTCTAAAGAAACTTATTCATGTATCCAACACTCAATTCATTTGTATGCCTTCAATTGATTGAACTAAAAGTGTTTGACTTGAATGCTTTATGTAAAGAGAATATTTTGATTTGATCAAAATGTCTCTGCTTGCCAAAGAATGACAGTCAACCATTATTGTTGATTGATTGTGATTATGAAAATGATAGTTTTCCCATTTATTTAGACTTTAAATTGATGTATTTGGAAACTACCAATATGGTGGTTCTTCATATCGATTTAATTAATTACCCTTTGTATATATTTATATGTATTTATGTATGTATGTTTGTACACACTAAATAGCAAATTCATTATGAGTATAACTATTTAATTACTGATTGAGTTTATTGTCAATATAAATTTATAGTTCTCATTCCTAGTAAATTGGTAGGCCTAAATTGGCTAAACTGTAAATTGTTGTATTTTACTAAAAATTGTATGTAAGCCATATGATATAATTAATATTTAAGGTAACCGATTTACTTTCTGGATTTCATTAAAACTCACTACATTTTCTTGAAAAAAAAATTAGTTTCAAGATTATTGGATATTGTGAAGACCACTGATGGAGACTAACGACATAAAATCAAGTTGATTAATTGGTAGTTGTAACGTCTACATATGTGTGTATAAAGTTAGTTTTGGAATTTATTATATTTCTTTTGTGTTTTGGTAAATATAACCTTTGGATTGTATTTATAGCATGTTTAAAGAGCATGAGACCTTGGAACGTTTGAAAAATAGAGAAGACTTTTTGAAAATTTTTATAAAAACGTCTTTGACAAGTTTATATAAAGCGTTTAAAACTTGTAGAAATTCTGTTTTGTTTTTCTTGAATTTTAAAATATGAGCTTTGTTTTTATGGGTTGATGAGAAATTTCATAGTATCAAAAAGGTTTGTAGAAAGTTATTATTAGGTGACTTTTTATGATGATCACGTTTCCAAAATTAGGGGCATGACACCATTATGTAGTCATGAGACTTTAACCAAAAAGTTATCATGTTTTTTGTAACTTCAATAGATACAATTATAATTTCTTATATATTTATTACATGTAAAATTGGAATGAACTTACTGCTTTTTGTTAAAATGATTAAAAATTTTTATATATAAATTATGACATTTATATTGAAATTTCATAAAAGATTACAACATGTTGGAGAACATACCAAAACATTACTCTTATTTTTATTATATTATTAAAAATAATTATTTTCTAATATTCATAAATTATTTCACTTTTCACCTCTCTAAAAATTAAAATTTTGACCTAATTTTTGGGATCCTAATTAAAAATTAAAAATTCAAGAGGAATAAAGATGTTGCTTTGATATCAAAGCAGTATATAGAACCATTATAGCCTGATATAATAGAAGCACATTTATTGATATTAAAGAAATTGGCATAATTTTTTGGAACAGTTATTTTGGGCATTTAGAACATTGCCAAGAGAGTCAAGTGGGGACTAGAACTACACAAAACAAGTTGATATATGGTCATGACATTAGCCTATCGAAGCAACTGTTTAGTCTCTGAGGATCCTATCAAAGAAAACTATTTGAATTTAATGTTCCACAATCAAAATTATTAGAATGATGCCAAATTAGTGACTTTGGATTCTTGATTCAAAATAAAGACAAAGTAGTAGGCTATTACAATGAGAAAATTTTTTTCTAAAAGAAGTTTTTTTATTTTTTTAGAGATTTTAGTCTATAAAGTAATTTTGCCTTCGGGATAGAAGAATAATAAGGACTATGTCACTATATTTCATTAGAATTTTTTAGGTATTACTTATGAATAGTTAGATATTGAATCAAGAGAAACTGTGAAATCTATTAATAGAATACTTCAAAAGAAATATAAACCTATAGTGTATGAAGCAAATATAGCAAATTAAAATATTTTGAACCAATTAACTAAGAGAATTGTTTAAATGAGAACATAAAAGCTCCAACTATACAAATTAAAAATCTAAGCCAAAAGAAACAAATGTTATAAAATCAGATTAATTATGATATTTTGACTGGTACTTCAAGAAGGTACCTTGAAGAGAGATCTATTATTGCTTTAGAGTATCTTGCTGGAGTAGGGTTTCATTATGTTTGATTTGAAATGAAGTCCTTGTTTCCCTAAGCCCTTGGCCTTCTCAAGAATAACTTTCCTTTAGTCTGAAGCATCAAACATTGTTGAGAACTATCCCAATAATGAGAGTTCATTTCTTCCAATTGCTTGTGAAGATTGGAAATTTATTGCTCTAAAGAAGAGATTTCTAAAGAACAAGAATCAATAATAGCCTTGGTTTTGGAAATCTTAACTTCAATTTCTTATTTTTCTTTTTTGCCTTCTTATGCCAACCAATGTAGCTCTTATTTTTCCACTTCCAATGTAGAAAAAGCCTTCACATCAACTATATACTTAGAAAATTGGTTGAAAATAAAGGTAGCTGACTCTTTCAAATAAAATATGAACTGTCTTTTTCCAATGGAAATTTCTTTCTCATTGGTTGCTTTTAGAAGTTTGATAATGTTCTTAAGAATGGCTTTTTCTTTTGGTTTGTCAAAAATGTCCTCAAGCTTCTTGGTTAGTAAATCACTAAGTCTTTTGATAGCTTTGTTAATTTCTTTTTGTCAGTAATAGAAAGAGGAGCATCATTAGTATTATGTCCCAAAGAAAATGGAAAACCAAATAGGACATATTCAAGGCTGTCAAAAAAATCGTAGTCATCATCAACATCATATGATCTTGATTATTAGCACTTTTTGACATTAAACTGAGTGCTTAACCAAATTTATCATCAATAACATCACTTATGTCTTCAGGACTATCTCTGAGTTCCTTGAAAGAAATAATTGAATTTGATTCATATGTTGAAATAAGTGGAATTTGTTTAGGACTACTGATAGTGGGGTTTGGTTCAGAGAGTATTAAATATTGTTTGACATCTTTGTCAGTTTTCTCAAGACTATTGGCATCAAATTTTTCACTAGCTTTGGTAGTTTCCTTGCTCACTTTCTGAAAGAAAATTTTTAAGACATTTATGCCAAAGAATGATATAAAATAATTGAGTAAAGTCTATACCAAAAGATCATTCTTGCCTGATTTTGCTGATTTAGTTAGAAGATTGTTGATATATGCTTTCTTTTTCTTCACAAGAGTTGCTTCTTCCTCTTGGCCTTCAAAGACACTAGCATTTAGTCTTTTGGAGATTTTATGGTTATAGGGTTCTTTAAAGATTGGCCTTAATTTGGAGATTGAAATGAAAGAGAAGGAAGAAAAAATTAATTTAAGTAGCAAAGAGCAGAAAACCATTGGTCTTTACCAATAAGAGGATAACTAACAATTTTTTCCACACCGTAACATGCTAGTTCTCATCAGTAGTAGCACAAAGGCCAATAAAGATTACTTAATAATTTTTGTCAAGAAATATATTGGTTAAAGAGAAATGAGCATTTGGCAAAAGGGCCTTTTTCGAAAAGTTAGTTCATCATCAATACTAGCACTGAGGCTAGTAAAGGCTATTAAATAATTTTTGTCAAGAAATGTACTAGCTAAGGAAAAGGGTGCATTTGGTAAAGGGGTTGTTTTTTGGTTTGAAAGGAGTAATATAATCGTTTTCATAAAGAACTACTATAATCTTTTAGGTTTTTCAAACAAGCTTGCCACCATCTTTTTTGGCAACAAGAATCATGAACAGCTTTCTTTTCTTCAAATGTTTATTCACCTACATCTCTTAAGTTGTTGAAAGGTATTTTGGGCCTCACGGGTTACTATAGAAGATTCATTCAGTATTACGGAAAAATTGCTTGACCTTTAACTATTTTGTTAAATAAAGATGCATTCCTTTATTCTTCACTAGCTCTAAAAGCCTTTGACATACTTAAAACTCATATGACCATTGCTTCTATGCTAGCCCTACTTAATTTTACTAAATGATTCATTTTGGAGACTAATGCTTCTGGGGTAGGCACAAGGCTATCCTTATACAATCAGGTAGACCTATGCTTTCATTTGTAAGGCTTTGGGTTTTGAGCACCCAACTTTATCAACTTATGAGAAGGAGTTATTTTCTTTGGTGTATGCAGTAAATAAGTGGAGATCATATCTCATTGGACAACCACTCATTATAAAATTTGATCATTAAGCCTTTAAATATCTTCTAAAGTAGCAAGTCAATACTCTTATGCAACAATGGTGGTTAGAAAGATTGATAGACTTCCAATTTGAAATACAATACAAGCAAGGTAAAGAAAATACAGTGGTAGATGCCTCTCAAGATAAGGTGTTGAGGCTAAAATAATGGCAATATCAATTGTAAGGTTCGAGCTTCTACAACAAGTCAAAGGCAGCTGGGTACTTGACCATAAGCTTTAGGATAAAATTGTTATCTTACAAATAACTCCAAAAGCACTTCCAAAATAAGAATGGCTCAACGGGGTCTTAAAGAGGAAAAGAAAAGTGGTGGTTGGTGATGACTTTCAACTAAAGGCTAAGCTTTTGGGGCTTTTTCACAACTCCTATTAGGAAGGAAAGTCAGGAGCTACAACCACTTACCAAAGAAATGCTAACATAATCAATTGGAAAAAATTGCAAAAGGATGTGAGAAACTTTGATAAAGAATGCTTGATTTGTTAAAGATACAAGCTAGAGCTAGTCCACTTCCATAGCTTTCTACAGCCTTTGCCTATGCTTGAAAAGGTCCATTTCCATAGGCTTTATCATTGGTTTGCCTCTTTCTTGAAGACTGTCTTATTAGTAGTGGTTGATAAACTCACTAAATATGTTCATTTCATGGCTATCAATCATCCCTATACTACCAGTCAAGTGGCTAAGCTTTTCTATGATTTTTTGGTTAAGTTGCATGATTTACCAACATCCATTATTTTTAATAGTCAATTTTCCTAAAAGTGCCTTTTGGCAAGAACTATTCAAAATACAGGGAGTAGATTTATTCAAATTCACATCATATCATCCACAAATGGATGGTCAAACAAAAATGATCAACCAAACTCTTGAATGCTCTCTTAGGTGTACCAGTGGCTAGGAATTGGGTGAACTAGTTGTTTTTAGTTGAATATTCGTATAATACTAGTTACCATTCTACTACTTAGAATACACATTTTGAGGCTTTACATGGATTTGCCCAGTAGCTTTAACTCCTTATATGGTAGGAGACTCTTTGATAAAAGTAATGGACAAAGAACTTAGAACTAAAGAGCAAATTCTAGGTTTGTTAAAACTTAATCTGCTTAAGGTTCAACAAAGAATGAAGATTCAAGCTGACAAAAAAAAGGTTTGAAAGGCATTTTGAACTAGGAGATTGTGTTTATCTCAAATTTCAACCCTATAAACAAAGCTCTATTCCTCACAAGTCTTTTTATAAGTTGGTTGCCTTGTATTATGGACCTTATAAAGTTCTTGAAAAAATTGGCATAGTAGCCTACAAGATAGAGCTACCACCTAAAGAAAAGTTATAGCCTATTTTCCATGTATTTCTCCTCAAGAAACATCATTAAAACAAGGTTGCTTATACTACACTGCCACCTATCTTTGAGTCAAAATTCACCCCACTACTTCCTGTAGTTATATTGGCTTATAGGATGAAAACAAAAAAAGATAGAGTAGTAATAAAAATTTTGGTCCAGTGGTCTCAAGTTCCAGTAGAAGATTCAACTTGGATGGAGTATCATCAGTTTGTCAGTTTGTTAAGGATTTTCCTCAGTTCAAGCAGCCAACAACCTAAGCATCCTTAAGGGCAAGGATGTTTTCATGAGGAAGGAACTGATATGAGCATTTTTTCTAAACATAATTTTAGCTAGTTGTATTTTTTTTTTTTTACATTTTAATTGAAGTGAACATTTTGTTTTTTTTTTCTCTTGATAGCATATGGGTAGTTAAGCCATTATCTTATTTTGGAAGGATATGACACATGCCTGATTATCATTAGTCTTTTATCTTTTTGTTATAGCAGTTGAGTTAAAAATCTGGAGATATAGAATATAATGACTAAACAATGATTTTATAAAGATATTTTGAGCTTTGTGATGAGCATAGTAGTCTCTCGAAGAAATGATTTTATAAAGATATTCTAAGCTTTGTGGCGAGCATAACAATCATTGGAAGAGTTGCCTTCAATACAAAAATTGAGTGCCTTTGTTTGTTACTGAATTTTCCTTTTTTTTCTCATTTCCATTCCTATTAGAATTGAATGTTCCACAAACAAAATTATTAGAATGATGCTAGATTAGTGGCTTTGGATTCTTTATTCAAAATAAAGACAAAGTAGTAGGGTATTACAATTGAGAAAAAAAAGGTTCTAAAGAAAATTTTTGTGGAGATTTTAGTCTTCAAAATAATTTTGCCTTTGAGATAGAAGAATGATAAGGACTTTGTCATTGTATGTCATTGAAATATTGGAGGCATTGCTTATGCAAAGTCAAATATTGAATCAAGAGAAACTGTGAAATCTATCAACAAAATACTTAAAAGAAATATAAACCTATAATGCATGAAGCAAATATTACAAATTAAAATATTTGGAACCAACTAACTAAGAAAACTGTTCAATTGAGAATAGGAAACCTCTTACAATGCAAATTCAAACTCCAAGCCAAAAGAAACAAATGTTACAAAATTAGATTAATTTTGATACTTTGATTAGTACTTCAAGAAGGTACCTTGAAGAGAGGTCCATTGCTGCTTCAAGGTAGCTCGCTGGAGGAGGGCTTCATCATGTTTGATCTAAGATGAAGGCCTTGTTTCCATAATTTTCTTTCCTTTTTTCAATAGGCCCTTGGCCTTCTCAAGGATAACTTTCCTTTTGGTTTGAAACATCAAACATTGTTAAGAACTATCCCAGTAATGAGATTTGCTTTCTTTCAATTGCCTATGAAGACTAGAAATTTATTGCTCCAGAGTAGAGATTTCTGCACAAATAAAATCAATAACAGCCTTGGTTTTGGAAATCTCATCTTCAATTTCTTGTTTTTCTTTTCTTCCTTCTTGCCCTAACTAATGTAGCTCTTGTTTTTCCGCTTCCAATGTAGAAAAAGCCTTACATCAACTATGTACTTAGAAAATTGGTTAAAAATAAAAGTAGTTGATTCTTTCAAAAAGGTATGAAGTTTTTTAATCCAATGAAAATTTCCTTCTCATTGATTGCTTCTAGAAGTGTGATAATGTTTTCAAGAATGGCTTTTTCTTTTGGTTTGTTGAAAATGTCCTCAAGCTTCTTAGCTAGTAAATCACCAAGTCCTTTAATAGCCTAGTTAATTTCTTCTTGTTAGGTAATAGAAAAAGGAGCATCATTAGTACTATGTCCTAAAGAAAATGAAGAACCATACATGATAAATTCAAGGTTGTCAAAAAAATCATAGTCATCATCAACATCCATACGGCCTTGATTATTGGTGCTTTCTGACATTAAAACAAGTGCTTGACCAAATTTATCATCAACAACATCATTTGTGTCTTCAGGGACTGTCTCTTGGTTCCTTGAAAGAAACAGTTGAATCTAGTTCATATGTTGAAATAAGTGGAGTTAGTTCAAGACTGCCAATGGTGGGGTTTGATTCTGAGAATGTTAAATTTTGTTCAACATCCTTGTCAGTTTTCTTAGGACTCTTAGCATCAAATTTTTCACTAGCTTTGGTGGTTTCCTTGATCATTTCCTGAAAGAAAATTTTTTGAGACACTTGTGCTGAAGAATGATATAAAATAGTTGAATAAAGTCTATACCAAATGATCATTCTTGCTTGATTTTGTTGACTTTGCTGATTTAGTTAGAAGAATGCTTATGTACTTTTTCTTTTTCTTTTTCTTCATAAAGGTTACTTCTTCATCTTGACCTTCAAAGAAACTAGCATTCAGTCTTTCAGAAATTTCATGGTCACAAGTTATTTTAAAGACTGGCATCAATTTGGAAACTAAAATTGAAAGAGAAGCAAGAAAAAAATAATTTAAGTAGCAAAAGTAGAAAACCATCGTCTTACCAATGGGAGGATAACCGACAATTTTTCCCACACTATAGCAAGCTAGTTCTTGTGAGTAGAAGCACAAAGGCTAATAAAGGTCACTCAAAAATTTTTGTCAGGAAATTTATTGGCTAAAAAGAAAAAAACATTCGGCAAAAAGGCCTATTTTGGCAAGTAGTATAATCTTTTTGATGAATAAGTGCTAGTTGGTCATCGATAGTAGCACTGAGGCTAGTAAAGGCTACAAAATAATTTTTGTTAGAAAACATACTGGCTAGAGAGAAAGGTGCATTTGGTTAAGGAGTTGGTTTTTGGTTTGAAATAAGTAATATAATATTTTCATAAAGAACTAATATAATCTTTTGGATTTTTTAAATAGGCTTGCCACCATCCTTTTTGGCAACAAGAATCATAAGTAGCTTTCTTTTCTTCACGTGTTCATTCAGCTCGAAGGCTACAGACAAGAAGGTTAAATAATGAAAATGACAAATATACTTGGATTTCTTTATTATGCATACCTTCGATCTTCAACACAGCTTTTATAGTCTACATAGAACATGCCAAGGCAAACTAGTTAATTCTATCGTAGAGAAAGTAGTTGAAAAAATATTGAAAGTAATTCTTCCACCACTAGTTGAACATGTATGTGTGTGCATGAGTTTTGATAAAACCAAAAAGAGCAAACTTGTCATTTGACTCTAAGTTGAGTTTGTCCATATGTATAAGATCCATGTGGGGCTAACAAAAAAAAATGTTGCTTATAGCATGTCAATAAGCTTTAATGATATTTTACGTCTAAATCCAGCTCTTGTTGAAGCTTATTATTTTCCTGAGTAGAATTTTCCTCAACAATTCACCTTGAAATAACATCAGCTCTTGCCTAAAATGATAACAACATTCAAATGAGCACCATTTTTTTATGAAAGCAACTACTAGCAAGGGCGACCCTAGGTTCTCAAGTAAGTAGAGAGACAACAACTACATAGATATGGTCTACTAGGCAAAGTTTTTCCAAGTATGGAAGTACAATGTTAAAAAAATTACAATAATAAATGGAGTTTAAACAATATGTCCATAGTGCATTCCATAAGTAATGCTAGCAAACAAAATACAGTAAACTGAATCACTATAAAGTCCACCAATGTAAAAATGCATCTTCAAAGATTAATTGTGCACTACAATATAAACCAGCAATGGCTATGATAAAATGAAGGGAGTTTTAGAGGCAAATAAGCTTTAAACTACTTAAACAACAACTTCTTCCAAGAGAGCATAGGATGAGGAAGTAAGTCATCAAAACCCCAAGGAGGGGGCTTCTGTTAGTTAGAAACAAATATATCCAATAATTGAATGCATAACTCACTAGCCTAACCTAAGAAATAAACATAATAAAAATAATATATCCCCCTATTTAAGATAGCATATTTAATCATATTAGTTGAAGAAAAATCATTATAAGTCTAGCATTTGGGCGTAAATTACTTGAGAATATTATAAGACCAAGTTATGCATAAATAGTTAAAATGATTCGAACAACACATTTGCATAAACAAATTATACCCACATAAAGTCCTAATATACTCCTTGCAAGTTAGTAAAAGAATCAAAATGTCAAAA
The DNA here is from genome assembly GCA_026873985.1 of Saraca asoca. Classification (NCBI taxonomy): domain Eukaryota; kingdom Viridiplantae; phylum Streptophyta; class Magnoliopsida; order Fabales; family Fabaceae; genus Saraca; species Saraca asoca. Next base: position 1,167 of record JANHAO010003725.1, on the reverse strand, counting down.
GGCTCTTGAAGCCCAATAGCTAACCACAGTCATTTAAGAAGGAAGATTTTTTTGTTTAGTATCATGGGCAAACCCACTGGCTACTCACCTCTACATATTTAAAAGCATTTCTATGTCCACTATCAGAAACTGAAGCGCAAGGGGAAAAATCTACTTCTGCACCTTCTTGAAATAGGGATGGTGTTTGACAAGAAGCAACTTAAACAGCTCTCAATTTGCACTTTTCAACATAATGGCCTGATTCTTTATTGAACTTTATATGTGCTATAATCATAGAAAACTAATAAAACAAAGCAAAGTGCATTAAATTTTTTCTACTATCTCATATTTGTGAAGTTACTACCATTTCTATAGCAAATATCTTTTGTTGTAGCTCTAGGAGCTGCAACTACATTTCAGATGAGAAACTTATCCTTGCATTCCATGCCATGTGGTGCCTCTATTTGGGCTTGCATTTCTACTGAATTGTAAGTATGGAATGAAAAGTCAAATCTCAATAAGACATGACAGGGACGAAATTGATAGGCAAAAGTGTAGGTAGAGAATGAGTCCTATTACATCACAAGTATACATTGGCAACATGATCCTAATGTGGAGTCTTACATAGTATTTCTTAGGGTCTGTCATCTTAACCTTCAAAAACCACCAATTTTATCAAAAGCCAAATGACAACTTTCTATTATGCATAACAAGCCAGAAATTTACAAACTCAGAACTATAAAATAAAAGGAAAAGCAATAGTGAATTAGAATCGAGGCATCAAATTAAAATTCAAACCTTGAAAGCAACATAGTTGTTGGTCTTGTTAGACAACTGCAATGTGTAGGAGATTAACTTCCTTAACTCACCTAGTTCACAAAATACAGAAGAAAGGAAAATTGTAAGGAAAAAATGCATTGAAAGAAGACAAGCAAACAAAATAGAACAATAAAGCTAAAAGAAACAAATTTTGTGTCGGAAAGTTAATGTCTTCAATTGAAGGCTTACAGGGAAACTATAGCTCCAGTGGTTAAATATTGAGGAGCTCATTGGTACTTATGAAAATCGGATGGAGATCACAGGATGTTAGCCTAAACTACTCTAGCTACATATTTTCCTTAGTTTTAATGTTGAAAAATAATTTTATCTAATAATATGTTTTAGTGTTTTTAATTTGTTTTGTAGGTT
>JANHAO010003724.1:0-25578 GCA_026873985.1 Saraca asoca | reverse complement strand
CCTCTCTTCTCCTTTTTCTAATCTACTTCTGCACCTACTGTTTTACTGAGAATTAATTCTAGAGTTCCTGGGTTCCTATCATATAAAAAGTTGCAATATCAATGACACATCACAAAAGATTTGAAAACATTCTTTTATGAAATAGATATAATTTTCTGTAAAAATATTTTAAAAATTCATTAAAAAAAAAAAAAACCTAGTACTTGGACATGGACTTGGGATGGCCTGCTTCCGCGTATGTCGTATAATTATCTTATTGATATCGCAAAGTTTCAAACATGGGATAGATGTTGAATCGAAAAAATTGACGGGTTACAATTCATTGGTACCACTTGAAATATTTATACTAATCAATAATTTTTTTATAATATATTTTTTTATTTGGTTGTTGAATTACAACTAATCATATTTATCTTGTATGTAAAATTTCTATGTAAAATTTGAAGAATAATATGCATGTAATAAAAGTGTTAAAATTTTCTTATATTTTACAAATATATTTTATATTAAGTTTGAAGTTTATTGATAGGATAATAAATAATTTCATATTGATATAAAATTTTGTAAAAATGATTTACATGATTGATATTTTAAATCTAACAGTTGATTTTAAGTCAATGTTTTAATTTTGATTATCAATTTAATGACCACAATTCATTTCTTTGACACTCATATAATATATATATATATATATATTTAATAATTAGAATTAAAATATAATTAAAAATTATATCATCACTTAAAAAATTATATAATCATTTAAAAAATTTACATGATTTTATATTTTAATCATAATTATCAATATAAGAATCTGATAATCATTACTCACTTTTTTTATTCCTATATAAAAATAGTATTTGCTTTTGATATATCCCTATATATAATATTATTATAATACATATTGTTCTGACTGTCAAATTACGTAAAAGGATCGTACTTGTCCCCAGTAATTGTCAATCATTAGGTTGGAGGTTCGATTTCTCATGTTGGCATTTTTTAGGATTTTTATGTAGACCAATTCTCCGAAGTATATCTAATTGGATTCAGCAACTCTTTCCACGGACAATCCACCAACCGCTCAAATAATTATGAGATACAAACTGAGCAAAGGTTAAAATCGATTTCTGTTCTAGTTGATTTAGTCTGATTCTTCAAACATTGAATATTAATTTTTTAAATTAAGATTTTTGTATAGATTAATTCGTTAAAATTCATCAAATTGGATTTAGTGGTTCTCTCTAATTTGAGACAGTTCTACTTGAACTAACTGCTAAAATAATAATGAGATACAATCAAATTAAAATTATAATTGATTTTCGATTCAGTCAATGATCTAACTTTTTTAAACATTAGATATTAATTTTCTATATACTTATGGGTGAAAGATGGTTTTCACTTGAGCTTTTCCCTATAGATACTAAACATAATGGATGTAAACTTGGCTTCGGGACTATGCTAACATGAAACAGCAACATTTAGTTGTTCAGAGAGTGAGAACATTCCCATGGACACGTATGAGGTCTTCTTCTTCTTCTTGTATTTATTTATTTTTGGACTATATTCATGACACAAGAGCAAGATAAATAGATAGACAGATATAATATGTATATGTATATATCTGATAAATGTATCAGAATATTATTGTGTCACTGGCTAAGAGTTATTAAGTGTTAAAAAAAAAAAACAGTATTTTCCACATAAATAAAGGAGCAGATTTCCAATAACTTGGGGCCAAGCAATCCTACCATATGAGTATAACATTCCAATCATAAACCACTTTTGGCAGTGTGAGTCGGTCACGCATGGTGTGCTTTTGATGCTCATTTCCATGTGCATTTGCCAAAGCATATCATTTGCCTGCCACGTGTCAAGCTCTAGTCTCTTGCTATTATTGTGGTCTATGATTTATTTTAGTTGAAAAATAATAATAAATATGAAAGGACAGAATAGAAGATTTAGAACACTTGTTTGTCCCTCACATGTGGCTAGAAAGAACTTGCAAAACCAGAAAATGTATGAACAAATAATAAATCTTCAGTGAATTTGGTCAATTCTTGAGCCTCTAAGAACTTAATTAAAGACTAATTTATTAATTGCCTCAATTAACAATGCAATAGGGTGAGTACAATTTTACTAAATATTTTAGGATTTTTTTTTAATAAATTTTGAACCATTTGAAAAACCACACATGCAATATATATATCACGAGATGATGATAACAAGAAGTTTTTGAACACCCAAAGAGGCAACGCGGATAGTAATGCAATCACACATACAATAAACAAATAAATATGAAATTAATTTACAAAAATAAAGAGGTAGGTTGAAGAGACCTAACCCTTACAAATGATTGTTCAAACTTAAAACAAACTTCTCTGTCCATCCGTGAACAAAGACGGTGGTGAATTGGTGATGTTGTGATCTGCAGGATGTAGTGTAGACAATAAAGGCCAACATGACTTCTTTGATGTCAAAGTTAATTATGCTCTAAGAAGTATATGTAAAAGGTTATAGTGGTCACAAGAGATAGTAGGAGATGATAGTTTCTGTTAAAAAAAGAAGGGTGACAGTGATCACAAGAGAGAGATAAGAAGAGAACCTTGATCTATTTATAGGAGCTGGCGGCGACCGTAAATCAATTGGATACAACCACATGGATCATTTGATGACTTGCCACATGGCCATCAGTTGTATTGCTTATTCTGGGAAGGGGTAGTTTGGTCATTCGGTTATTGACAAACTAATCCTAGAGTAGAGTCAAGTCACCCATCACAGAGACCAAAGTTACTACCTCTAACTCCATTCCAATTGGCAACAACAATCCACGAACACACATGGATAATCGGATGTGTGCCACGTGTATGGTCATGACCACATGATTATATGGTACTCGTCATGTCCCACCACCTTGTTTGGGAATAAAAAATGGAATGTTGTTTTTGTATTTTATTTTATTTTTTTGATAAATTCCAAGGAACTCACATGAATTATAAGTCTTGTGGCTAGGGTTGATAAAGAGCCAAGCCAACTCATGAACAGTTTATAATTTGTTTTGAATTTTGATTTAATAAATCAAATTTATGAGATAAATAAGTAATACATAAATTAAATTATTTGACTCAAATTATAAATAAGCTAAGCTTATGATATCAGGAGCCCAACTAATTTGTATCCTGAATTGATTCGATATATAGAGATATAAATAAATAAATAAATATATATAAATATATATTTATAATATATATACATATATATTATTTTTAAATAAAATGTTTAATAAATTTTTTTAATAAAATATTATATTTTTATTACTAATATACTACTTCATTTTTTATAAGTGTAATTGTGATTATAATATAATTTTATATTTTGAAATAAATTGTTAATTATACTACATTAGGTATTTTTATAATGTGAGTAATAGAATTACAATACTATCTTTTGTTATTCATAATTGTTTGTTAATATATTCTATGTTGATAAGGGAACTAGATGCCCTCAATTTCTTAAATTGTCGGTTTTCTTCAATTTTGGAAAGAGAAAGACATGATCTTTAATTCTTGGACCTACAATTTTTTTTTTTTTTTATAAAAACCCATTATTTCAATAGAAAAAAGATTTATATATCTATCTCCTAAATTCAAACCCCTCAATTTTTATATGAAAGGGGGTCCATATTCATTAATAAGTTATTAAACATATTTACTCTCATAAATTTTTTAAGCTATTAAATTATGAATAAAATAGTAACACCATTTGTCTAACTAACTTGATTGGGCCTGATGGTGGACCCTGTTGCACTAAGTGGACTATTGACAATTTCAATTGGCCAACCACCCATTTATGACGGGTTGGTCGTAAATGATTAGTTCGATCAATCGATCAGTCAGCTTGTCGATCATAAATAACTGGTGATTGATTTAATTGATCAACCAATTTGATTAGTCAACTAATTTGACTAGTCCACGAACCATTTATGACTAATCAATTGGTCAAATGTAGTTAGAATAAAATTCTAGTCATCCCCATTTCATAAAATTACAATCTTATTTTGGTCAAAAACTCTCTAAAAAACCAAAATAATGCTAAAGGATGGCTTTTTTTACATCTCTAGCCTATAATTCAAATTTGAGATAAATTAAACAATCCAAAGTTTGATTTATTTTAATTTTTATTCCCTATGAACCTAGGTTTATGTTTTAACCTTTGTGTGCTTTGCTATTTGTGAGGTTTTGCATTTGCCTTTATGTACAAATATTATTATATTAAAGTATATTTTGAAAATAACCAATGTCTTCTATTATACTAAATAATAAGGTAATAGTTTAATGAAAATTTAATGTAATAGTAGATGAATTGGGAAATTATTGGATAATTCTTTTATGGTTATGTTCTTTTGTAATGTTAAATTGTATTACAATGTGCATGTGCTTAACTAGGATTAGAATCATTCTAGATATTATAATTGTAGATGAAACTATAATCTTAGAACTATACTAGATAATATAATTGTAGATGAAGTTATAATAATCATCACTATATTTGATATAATATTTGTTAATGGTGAAATTTGGTTCACGCGGAAGACCCAAACTTCAGCCAATGGGGAGGAGTTTAAGGATCCAATATTGCTTCTGAAGTACAGAAGAAGATGAACCGAGAGGAGGAAAGGATGGAAAGATAGTGAGTTTAATGTGGTTCGGTTAAATCCGGGCAGTACCGGACCCTACATCCACACGCGGAGATTTTATTCATGTATTAAGAAATGATTTTAGCAGGGTTTCTGCTTACAGAGTTTTTGCCTCTCTCCTTCTTCTAACAATGCAATCCTATTTATAGAGGAAGGAGGAGTTATATGCATTAATTACAAGCTACAGTTGTGTTATATCAAACTGTAAATGGAAAAGACAATAAGGAGACTACAATTCGGCTACTGCAGAATGTAGGCTACGGGGTGGACCTCCTTGGTTAGCTGTAGACTGAGCCTGTCGGCGTCTGCTACTTGGTGCTGTTGTGCCAAGTGAGGTGCTAGGCGTCCTGAGCGGGAATTCTTGTCTCAGGGGCGTCATGGGAACCATTGTAACAAGATAGTGAGCTCGAGCAGGGTGCTTGGCTGCTTGGCAAGCAAGTCTTATAACCTTCTTATCGGATCGATGGGTCGTTACCTCGTAAAGTGAGGGCTCGCTTCTCGAGATAGTCACGGGACGGTGCTGAGACAACTTCGCTGTGTCGCTTTCTAATGGGTGAAGCGAAAATCGCTGAGAGCCTTTGGCGCGTCTGGGGCTTACGAGTTCTCAAGGCCATTTTTTGTATATAACAATATTTAAAGAGGGAACTTTGATGTTTAGAACTATAATGTAGTTTTAAAAGTCAGTATAGATAGTTGGAATCTAGAATAATTGAAATTTAGGCATTGAGAGACTTAGATACATAATTGAACTAGTTTAGGTGAAAAATTAAGATAAATGAAGTTAAGTTCGAAAATATAGAACCTAGTATCAATTTAGGGGTTAAATAATAATTTTACTTATGAAAAGAAAAGTCTGGGTTTAAGGATACTTCAATAGGTTAAGACTTTGATTGTATTTATTACTAGCCCAATTAAACAAGGGAAACCTGACGTGCACTAAGGAAAGGTAAGGAAAAGGAAACCTTGGTCGATGGTAGGCTGACTATGTATTTATACGATATGTCAGTAGGGGCATACAAAGCATGACTTGTAAATAGGGGCACATAAACAAGGATGGTACATTGTAAGGGGCATACATTCAATATATAGTATGATTGTAGGCCATACACCTTTTTGGAAGCTCCTTTATTTAATTGAGCTAGTGCTTGGCGTTAAGTTTATGTAACTATCTATCATGCATGAAAGGTATGGTATATGATATGTTAGTAGGGGCATACAATGCACGACTTGTCAATAGGGGCACATAAACAAGTACAGTATGTCATAAGGGGCATATATTCAATAGACGGTATGGTTACGAGCCATACACCTTTTTGAAAGTTTCCTTATTTAATTGAGCTAGTGTTTCGCTTTAAGTTTCTGTAACTATCTATCATGCATGAAAGATAAGTGATGTGATACACACAACTCTATTGAGCCCTTGTTGACTAATGAGTGCATATGTGCTGCTTTTAATAGCCCTACAATATCTTTCTACTTTCCTATTCCTATATGGCATTTACACATGTTAGGAAGAATGTTATGACAATGACCCATGAGAAAAGAAACACTTTAATGCTATGTTTAGGATCATGTGTGCTATATGCATGAGTATATATATATATATATATATAAATGTGTGTGTGTATGTGTGTGTGTGTGTTGTGTGTAAATGTTATATTTGCTTTTATGACCAAATTTTTTTCACCCAAGGTTGGGTTGGAGACTTTCTGCTAATTAAATAATTGTACTCATCTCGTTTTATATCATGCAAAATTAGAAATGTAAGAAGTCTTAGCTAGTACAAACTTAACATGGTGGATGCATGTTTCAAGTATGTGGCATTGACTAATGCTTTAGTGATTCCTATGTTGCCTAACTAGACAGGTCTGAGAAAATGATTTGTTTTAGATTTTATTGATTTCAGAGTTGAAAGAAGTTTCAATGAAAACTTGAATATTATTTTGAAATTCATGAAAAGTCATGTTTGGCATTGTCTTCTGCATTTTGAAAAAGAAATAATGATTTTGTCTCCTTTTAATTATGAAAAATGTTTTCAAGAAAATAAGAAAAGGTTAAGGTTCTCGAGTTACCACCAGGGTGAATCAAGCTAGTCATGTACCCAGTTTTGGATATGTAACAAGTTAGTATCAGAGCATCAATTTTAGTTTGGTAGGTACTAAGGTTAATTAGTATTGGAGATTCTGGATGTGCCCAGGAGCAACCATTATTGTGCAACATTCATTTAACTCTATCACTAATATTTTATTCTAGTCCACATAATAGATATTAGCATAGAATAGCTTCACGATGTTTTCACCTTAAAGTTTAGGATCAAGGAAAGGAAATAGGTATGGTAAGGAACTATTAGCTAAGGCGTTAAAAGGGGTTGACCAATTGACTGATTGACCAAACAAATAGTGGGCATTTGACTACCCATAAGTGATTGGTCGACTAGTAAAAAGGCAAGAGGTTAACCAGTCGTAAGAAACTAATCAACCAGTTGAGGACTAAAGACTAAATAAGCCCTTTTCACCCTTTCACCTCATTCACTCAAAACCTTACTTATATCTCTCCTTAAATTCTCTTAGAATTTTCTTTGAAAAGCCATACTTAGGAAAACCCTACTCAAGTAAAATGTCACCAAACCTAGATCTCTTTCCATAAGCCCTAGTACCATGAAAAGGGGATTGTTGGGAAAATTGATCAAAAGCATCGAGTATGTGTAGTGAAATTTTAAAATTTTTCCTAAACCTAGATTATGTTATTTATGAATTAATTTATAAAACATTACATAATTCAAATAAAAATTAAAAGTAGTGATTTGAATTATACTTTCTCAAAAGCTGTTCTCAAAATCCTTAGTCTTCAAATCTGAATTTAATCTTTAAGTAATTCCATAAACTTTCAAACAAGCTGTATGATCAAGTCCTCCGGATTATTCTCAGACAACTCCTTTAAATTTGATCTCCAATACTAGTGGTGATCCTTATAAATCAATTTGATTCAAAGCCTCTACCAATATTCATACAACAAGTAGAGGAGGAAAATTAATTCTTTAGTTTAAGAGGTGCTAGCTTTCTAAGAAATCATGTATTCACTTAGTTAGGGTTAGTGTTTGAATGCAAAGAGAAGATAAGAAGAGAAATCACACTGAGAAGTTTTGGGCCCATAACATGTGTTAGGGTTTTTCATTCTCACTCAAAAGGTTAGCATCTCTCCTATTTAAATAAAAGAAATTGGAGTACAAGCAAAAGTAGGAAGTAAGTAAAAATGGTGCACATGTTAAGGTTTCACCCTCTTTTGTGCTGTCCACTTCTCCAAATGGATGTGTGCATAGGTAGGGTTGGTACTCTAGCCTTGTGTTCTTTTGTCTTGGCCCATAGTGTCCATACTCCTTACTTAGGTCATAATGAGTCCAAACTCATTAACCTTCACATGCCCACTTATGTGTCCAATAAGCTCAAACTCCTAAACTCTCTTATGCAATAATTTGCTATTAGAATTATTAAATTATTAATTAATTAACACTTCTAATCATATTAGAATACTTAATTAATCATTCTAAATTTTTCAGATGTTTACTAATTCAACACTTAAATTTAAAACATATAGCTAAACCCAACAACCTAGCATGGTTCTTAAATTCATGTGCAACCAAGAGGTATGACTACAAGATTGGGATGAGATTTGCACTTTCACCCCACTTCATCGATTCCAACACTTATGGCAAGTTATGTAGATGTAAGGTGCTTCAACCATTAGAATTTTAGCGCTAGCTAGGATTTGTTAGTTACTCTGAGACAATCTACCTAGAAGTGATAAGGTATTTCTATGCCAACTTACATAGGGTGTCAAACAACTCTCAAACTTTACTTACTTTTGTGACTAGGAGGAGGATTATATTATAAGAGCTATTTGGATGCCCTACGGAGGGAACTTTGCCAAGACAGGTTGGTAATTAGAACACTATTGGGGAAATTGACATTGGCCAGCAACTAAGTTTGGTCGCTAATAGCTAGATTGACAAGGGTTTTGACAAGCCTATTATCATTGACATACCTTCGATTACACAAGCACTGCATAATCTCATTGTCTACATCCTTTTTGGGGTAGGGAGGCCACAAATCTTCACTTACTTATGTGGATATGCACATACTAGCACAATTGACAAGTAGGCAGTAGTACAACTTGTCGCACATAGTGGTGAGGCATATGTTGGTAGTCATCCAATGACCATCCTAGGACTTTCTCCCTTATGAGTCAATTGTCACCACCATTCTTAGGCACTTCAAGTGTGAACTAGGATAATATGAGGGCATATTTGTTAAGCCAATGCTAGCTAATATGTTCTCTAGTTTTACTCTAGGATGGCGCAAGACCAGTGGGCTTCTAGACCCAAGTTACTATAGGCATAACAATAGGCAAAGCTAATAGATGAGATAGAGGCAGAGCTATATTAGGAGGTAGCTTAGAAATAAGTACGAATAGGCTATAGGCCTTGTGGTGAGACTTGATCAAAGAAGGTGTCATAAGGGTGCACCGCCATAAGAGCACATCATGAATGAGCTTCATGAGCTTATGTAGGGTGTGAGCCTACGAGGGTAGACTTTGAATAGTAATGTGGAACACTGCATAATCATAATGAGTAAATATTAGACGACATAGAGGAGAGGACAAAGTAGATTTGTGGCATCTTTGTCATAGACCCTTAATAAAGTAGGATCCCTGTATTAGAAATATAGGATTTCATATGAAAGGCCAATAAGAGCATTTTAATGTATACTATTTTCCTTGTTTTTGTTGCCTTGTGATTTGATGCCACTTTATGAGGATGCTTTTAGAAAAGCTTATGATTAATATGAATCCATGTATAGACCTTTATGTTATGAAAATGTTTATGTTATGATGTGATCTCTTATATAAATAGTTATAGACAAATGATGTATGATTTTAGTAGAGGTAAAGAAATCAGGCTCAGGCAAAAATGGTGTCACATACCAAGCAAGTGTAAGACTAGTAATGATTATTTCCCTAAAGTGATTAAAATGCAGAATAGATCATAAGAATGAAGAGTAAGATATAAGTGAAATGAGTGAAAAGTAAGTCAAAAATGAGACCCGATGTACTATTAAAGTGCAAAAAGAGAAAGAGATAGAAAATCTCAAGATAGAACAAGAAGACAAAACAAGCATGGAATAGTAAAAATGATGAAGGAGCAAATAAGTAGAACAATAAAGAATAGGTAACAAGTAAGTATGGATATGAACGGTAGATAAAATTAGGATATTAGAATGAGACAAGATTTATAAATAGGAAACAAAGAATAATTAAAAAGAAAAGGGGGGACTGAAAAAACCTATAATCCAGGGAGTGACATGGTCTTAGCAAGGGGTGACAAAATAAGCACAAAGAAAACAAGAAGGGAAGAAAGATGTTATGGATAAATGAAAGGAGTTTAACAAATTCGTTATAGATGAAAGGTAGAAAGTTTAATGTATAGGATCATAAGTTTCATTAAAGGAAAAGGGGTTAAGAGTAATGCAAAGGAAAGTGTTGTGAACTACAGGAAGAATACACAATTTATCATGAGGTTTAGTATGTCCTTTTGGTTAAACACAACATGAAAATGAAATGCGAATCATTACAACAATAAGAGCAAATGATCAACAAAATTATAAAGGAGATAGAGACAAGGAAGGATCGACTAAAGCTAGGGCAAGATCACAAAAGATAGCAAGGATGAGAAAATTGACACAAGGAATAGTAGAAGGCCAAAGATAGTAAAAGTAACAAATAAAGATTAGAAAAAAATAAAAAGGAAAGTCAAGAACAATTAATTAGAATTGAGGAAGAATGTAAAAGAAACATGAATGCAAGAAAAAGAATGCTAGATGAATAACTACTGCAATACAGAAACCAAAGAACTAGGCAGCTATGGAGAATTCAACTAAATAGAAACATGATAATAAGGCAAAATACCAAATAACCAATGCTAGAGGCACTACATTTTTACAACTAGAAAACCAAGCACAACAAAGACATGGATGGTAAATGGAATAAGAACAATATGGAACACCCCAAAAGGAGGATGATGATGATGAGAGAGATAAAATAAAGGAAAAAAGGGAATAGACATGTAGAGATCATAATAAAAGAAAGAGGAATAGATCATGTGAAATCACAAGTGGGATGCAATAAGGTATTAGAATAGAAGATAAGAGTCTAAGGATGAACTAGTAACTGGCACAACGGATATGTATACATAAGTTAGTTTTTAGGTGTGAGAAACCAAATGATAAACAAGCATCATGTGATAAATAGGATAGCAAGGAATACTTAAGTACTGACACATTATCGAGAACAACTCAAGGACAAATCATTTTAAAAAGGGAAAATTTGTAACACTCCCTATCTAACTAGCTTGATCGGGGCCTAATGTTGGACCCTCTTAAGCTAGGCAAGTTGTCAATAGTCTTGAAGGTGGACCAATTGGTCGACTGACTGTAAATGACCACTTAATTAGTCAACTAGCCACTTATGACAATTAACTGGTTGAACATGGTTAGAACAAAACCTACACATTCCTATATTGCAAAATTACAATCATATTTTGACTAGAAAAAATTTGAAAGGCCAAAATAATGCTAATAGAAAGTCTTTTTTTACATTTCTAGCCTAGAATTCAAATATGAGGTAAATCAAATAATCTAAAGTTCAATTTCTCATAGTTTTTATTTCTTATGAATATAGGTTTTTGTTTTAACCTTTGTGTGTTTTGCTGTTTGCGAGGTTCACATTTGCTATAGATTGGACCTAAGAATATTATAAGTTGTTGAGAAGGGAATGTTGAGGAGAATACTCTCCTCCCTAAGGTGAGTGGGAGTTTTAACTTCGATGGGCTTCCCTTTAGATATAAATATTATTATATTTAAGTATATTTTGAAAATACCAATGTTTTTTTTTTTTTTGCTATGCTAGATAATAAGGTTATAATGTATTGAGAATTTAATGTAATAGTAGATGAGTCAAGAAATTATTGGATGATTCTTTCATGTTTATGTGCTTCTGTGATGTTGAATTGTATCCTAGCATGGGCAGGCTTAACTAGGATTAAAACCATTTTTGATATTATAAATGTAGATGAAATTGTGATTTTGGAGCTGCACTAGACATTATAATTGTAGATGAAGTTGTAATAATCAGAATTGTGTTGGATATAATATTTGAAGAGGGAACTTTGATGTTTGGAACTATAAAGTAGCTTTAGAAGTTAGTATTGATAGCTGGCATTTGGAATAATTAAAATTTAGACTTAGGGAGACTTAGATACATAATTAAACTAATTTAGGTGAAAGATTAAGATAAATGAAGCTAGAAAATAAGAACACAGTATTAGTTTGGGGGTAAAATAGTAATTTTACTCATGAAAAGAAAAGTTGAGGTGTTAGATACTTCAGTAGCTTAAGACTTTGATGGTGTTTGAAAAGGAAACCTAGGTCGATGATAGGCCAAGTATATATGTATATGATGTCAATAAGGGCATACAACGCACAACGAGTTAATAAGGGCATAGAAACAAGCACAGTATGTTGTAAAAGGCATACATTCAATATATGGCATTTTTTAGGCCATACATCTTGAAAGTTCACTTATTTAATTGAGCTAGAGTTTGACTCTGTGTTTATGTAATTGACTATCATACATAAAAGACAAGTGATGTGATATACACAACTTTATTAAGCCCCTATTGGTTGATGAGTCCTTATGCATTACTTGTGGTAGTCCTATCATATCTTTCCACTTTCTTATTCCTATACGATATTTACATTTGTTAGGAAAAATGTTTTGATAATGAACTATGAGAAAAGAAACATAAAACACCTCAATGTCATGTTCAGGATCATCCATGGTATCTATATAAGCGTGAGTGTGTGGTATATGTATAAGTATGTATGCATGTGTGTGTGTGTGGGGGGTGTAACTATTATATTACTCTTGTGATCAAATGTTTTTCACCTAATGTTGGGGTAGTGGCTTCTTGCTCATTGAGTGGTTGTACACATGCCATATTATTTCATATAAAACTAGAAATGTATGGAGTCTCAGCTAGTGTAAATGTAAAAGGTGGATGCTAGTTTCAAGTATATGGCATTGACTAATGCTTTAGAGATTCCCATGTTGCCCAGCCAGAGAGGTCTAAGAAAATGGTTTATGTTTAAAGTTTTATTGAAAACTTGCATATTATTTTGAAATTCATGTGAAATCATGTTTGGCATTGTTTTTTGTATTTTTAAAAAAGAAATAATTTTATTTTCTTTAAATAATGAAAAATGTTTTCAAGAAAGGAAGGAAAACTCAGGGTCCTCAAGTCATTATTAGGGTCAATTGAGTTGATTATGTACTCAATTTGGGGAATGTGACAAAAATGTCCCATTGTTAGGATAGATTTGAGTTTAATAAGTCAATCGATCATCTGGTAAGCTTCATTCAAATTTTAGTTTAAACTGAATAAATTATCTCAAATCAAACTTGAATTGAGTTATGTGAAAATTTAAAGTAAGTTGAGCTTAAGTTGAGACTAGCTCAATTCATTACTACTTTTACTTGTGTCATTTACTTTCTTTTGTCAACTTTCTGTTAATTTTAATAATAGAAATGGATAGTATGATTTACATGTAATTTGATATACTTTAACTAAAAAAATCAATTTCATTATTTGCAACTTTTATATATATTTATATATATATATGAATGAGTTATATAAACAAATAATTTTTTTGCAGTAATTTGAGTTGAAAACAATATGAAAAATGTGTTTTTGTATTATAAGGAGTTAAACAAGACAAATATATATGCCATGTGACATATTTTGTTATTAAAATTGATTGAATGTTGATATAAGAGAGTAAATTACATGTTATTAATAGTTTAAGTTGATACATTACTAGTTTCAAAATATAAGAAATAAATTGTATAACACCTATTATAATCAACAGGATTCATGTAATTTATCTTTTCTTCTTTTTTTTTCCTCTCTGAGGATGCCATGCTAAACTCTTTATTTTTCTCCTTCGTATAAATAGACAATTAAGTGAGAATTTTAGATAGGCGAAACTTAAATCTAAGAGTAATTTGATGTTGAATTTTCCTTTTTAAATCTAAACTAACAATCAAAGATTAACAAAACATATATCAAAATCATTATTATTATCTAATCCAAAGATTGTATACCCATCTTTTTTTAAAAAAAAAAAAATGTTCAGAAATCATACCGCTAAATACCTCTAAACTTAGTTCTTGGGGATTGATATTTACACTCCAAAATTGACACCCCAGCCTATATATTATCACATGTGAAAAAAAGCCTGTGTAAGATATCACGTGTAGTCGAGATGAGAGGGTCACTCGTATCGTAATTGCTTTGATGAAAATCCCATCGTGCAAGAGGCATTCACATGTGCATTTCAGCTTCAAGTGCCCTCTTGCGGATGTCAGTTTTGGAATTTGGCTTTTCATTAATTAACTCTCGTGAACACCTATTCTTGTTTTGTGTGAGAAAAAATATCCACATTCCTAAACCATAATGATGTGGTCCCATTCTAAATATCTTTCATATATAACATATATATATATATATTAATTTCACTAATTTTAAATGAATTTTTAAGTCTGCAATTAATTTTAAAAACGTTTCAATTTCTTTATAAACTAGATCTTTATTTAAATTGTATTGAATTTAATAGATGATATAACATAAATTAAATGATAAATCAGAGTAAAATTTTTAATAGAACGTATATTTTAGTCCATTTATATGAAATGAGTTTTAGTAAAAATTTTCAAAATTGTATTGCTTATAAATTTAAAATTTTTATTTTAAATAATATTTTCCATAGAATTGAATTTTGAAACTACTTAAATTCAAATAATTTCCTTGATTTAAATTTTAATTTTTAAATTTTGGTAGATGAAATCTTAGCTAGTTGTGCAAGAGAAGGGGTTTTGAAATTGAAGTCAGAATCTTTACATGCAAGCTAATTAGACAGAGTGGGAAGTCTTCCACACATTCGAATAATTTGAGCTGAAATGAATTCACATGGCGTGTCTGCAAAAGTGTAATACATCAAAATGAAAATGGCCCCACCAAGCATGGCTGTCCTTCATTCATCATTACATTCCAAGAACCACCAAACCCACATGCAGCTCGTCACAACACAATTCCAAATCAAGTGATGGGTCCATTTTCTTTCAAACTTTTTTTTTTTAAAAAAAAAACAAACGAATTAATTAACATCTTTTTGGTAAATTCTAAAGAAGAAACTCAGATTTCTATCTTGGAATCAGGTTAAATCTTGAAATTGTAAAATAGTTGATATATTAGGAGACATAAAGATAAAACAAAATGTAGAGAATAAAACTTCATTATTACAAACGAGGGATCATTAGATTAAAAAAAAAAGAAAATTAATACAAATACAAATGAAACATAAGCACAAGGTGCTCTCAAATCTCAATCAAACTAAATATTATACTACACCACCAAAAGCATATATACCAATCACAACCAAACAAATATCCCACCCTCCAAATAAAGCATTATAATAATAAGAATAATTAAATGAAGGTAGAAAATTAAAAAAAAAATGAAAATCCCTCTAGAGATAATAGAATCATATCATGGTGATGGGTTGGTTAGTCCATTAAGCTGAGAAGAAGAAGCCAAAGGCCAAGGCAACCAGAGATGCAAACAAGGTTGGCACGAAAAGAGATGCATCAGATGCTGGGCTTGGTGCCGGAGCATCGGCGGCAGCTGCCTTCTGCACGGTGGAAACCGCCACAAGCACCACCAACAAAGCCACCAAAAACTTCATCTTCATTGCCTCCATTGTTTATTGAATATGAAAGCTTTGATTTTCAGAGGAAGAATCTCTTTCTTTGTTTCTGAATTTGTATATATGTAATGTATTTATAGGGAAGAAGATGAAATGAGAATGAGAAGGGAATGGTGGAGAGTCAAGAATGCAAAGCCGTTGATTGTAAATGTATTTATAGACGGCCAAATTAAGCCAACAGAGAGGAGAGAGAGAGAGAGAGAGAGAGAGAGAGAGAGAGAGAGATAGAAAGAGAAAAATTTGAAAACAATTTTTTGCTTTTTAATTAAACAGTGATGTTATAGAGGGTGGTACAGCTGTTACGATGTGTCTATGGGTCCCCCACCTTTTTGCTGTCCCCTAACTAATTTTTTGGCATAATGTATGGGCTGGCCGTCCACTTTGTCTTGTATCTTTAGTTTATCAGTTTCATAGCTACAAAAATCCATTCATGCATGAATTGTCTTTCTTTTTCTTGTTTGAAATAATCAATGCTGATTACAAAGGATGATGAATTAATTTGTTGAGCTGGTCGTCTCGAACATATTTTTAATTTTATTATAATATTGAAATATCATATTATTTTGTGATAGATCAAAAAATTGTTTTTATAATTTTAATATCTATTCTATTATAATATTAAAATATTTGATTTATTAAAATATAATAAATAGTAATATTAAGAATTTAATACTATATCAAAATTAAAAATAATTCCCGTCATTAGGCAGAAGCTAGAAACAAATCATTTTTAAAGTTAAAGTATAGATTACGAAGGAGCTTTATAAAAAAAAAATATTATTAAAAAATAGAGATTTAATAAAATTATGTTAACATCTTTATTGATTTTAAAATCTATTCATATTTTTTTAAAAAAATATTATACTTAAAATTAAATTTAAAATTTTCATCAAGAAATAATAAAAAAAAATATGATTATACAATTCAATTCTAATAATATGAGATATCCTAAATACTTTGTGATCAAAGATATATTTTAATTAAATTTAAATAATTAAAATATTATTAATGATAAAGTCAAATTTTAATGTATATATAATGCTTTTTAACCATTTGAGTTTACTCAAAATTTGATAACAAGATACTTAAAATATTTTTTATATATATATATATATTATTTGATTTGAATGTATAGTTATATTTTCTCATTATTTCATTTATAAAAAAATTATTTCAATTTAAAGTGTAGTATTATTTTTATGTTTGATCGCAATTTGAGTTTACTCAAAAGTTTGATAACAAAATATGTGAAATATCTTCTTATTATTATAAAATTGTAGCACACATCTCATCTAAGTGCACAATATAACAAGTATCTTCTATTTATCAAGAGAGAACAAGTAAAAAGATTTTTTAATCTTCTTTTAATTTTTTGCTTTTTTAGTGGGCAAAATTTTTATATTTATCTGTTTTAATAATAAATTATTTATTTGAATTATTTATAACTGATTTCTAATTTAATTTATGGCTATTAAATTATTGTATTATTAATTTAATTTTTTAAATTTTTTGAATTATCAAATAATATTTTGATTCTAACTATTGATATTTAAAATATTTATTTATTTGAATAATATAATTTTAATATTCATTTTAATGTTATTGAAATGATTTTCAATGTAAAATTTAGTGACATTTAAATATTTAATATTAAAAATAAAAGTTAAAAATATTTTAATATTTCAATGAGTTGGATAATTTAAAATTTGAATAATTTTAATAATATATCTTCTCATTTTTAAATTATAAACCACTTTTGATAAATATTATATATTCTCATTCTTTATGAAAATTATCTATTTCAAAAATATTATCTACATCCAATTTTCAATCTAAATTCATTAATGAATTTTAATTTAAATTATTTATGTGTTTATTAAATGACTTATATATAAGGAAACAATCATATAAATATTCATATAAAAATAAAATACTTATCAATACATAATTAGTAATATCTAATTATGATTAGGTAGATAATATTTATCTAGAAGTCTTTACTCTTTAAATTTTTAGATTATCTTTAAATATTAAATATTAAATTTAATATTTCATAATTTCTTTTTTTTTTAAATTTTGATCACTTTTGAGTACTTATCTCAATTTCAATTAAAAATATTTTTTAAATGTATATTTTTTTAAAGATAATATATTAGTTATGACAATACATGAATCTTATTAATTAAATAATTAAATCTTATGACATAAAAAAGTTAATTTAAATTTTTAAACAATATTTTATAAATAAATTCACCTAAGTATTAATATATTAAGAAAATATTTTTCAAAAGATAAAAAACTCAAATGATAAATTTAGCTAATTTGAAATATTAATATAATAACTTTATCAAATTAAAAGAAATACAATATTTCATTATAATTAACATGAATATAATTGTACCAATTGTATAATAATCTAAATTTGTATTATAAATTGTTATTAAATAAGATTAATTAAAGTCATGTATCGCATAGGATACAAAGTAGTTATATATTGTTGATGGTGGATTTCGGTTCGGTCCTAAATTTAGCCAATCAGAAAAGTTCTAGGGATTCAAACTGCAATTCGATTGAACAAGCAATGAGCGAGGGAGATGGAAAGGAAGAACAATAATGATGCAGAGGGGTTTTAATGTGGTTCGATTAAAATCGTACAACATCAATCCCTACATCTACAGTAGCGTTTTATTAATATGGAGAAATTTTTACAAAATTTCGGTATCTCTGTTTTACTTTTTTTACAATGATCTCTCTCCTCTTATTTATAGAGGTTGGGAGGTTACAAATATAAATTTATAAGTTGTAATTTTGTTACATCAAAATAGATGCATAAGACAACCTGGACTACTGCAAAATGACTTCTGCAGGTTGTTGACTAATTTTGACATATTACTTTCTACGAGTAGGTCATATGCACTACTTTTTGTAGATTGGTCCCACAAGTCAAGTCTGAACGGGTCTCTGCTTTAGGTTTACCTTTGATGAGCTCTTTGCTAAGCGAGATGTTGTATCTGCGAGCTGGGACTTTTAGTCTGGATCGCTGTCGGCCTTCGGTCAGTGAGGACGAACCTCGCGAACTTGCCTTTGGTAATGCGAGCTCGCGTATAGCGAGTTGCGGGCTCTGCGAGCCGGGACTTGTCCCTTAGTAAGCTAGGGACTCCTGTCTCGTTCTGTGCCCATGTAATTGACGATCTAACGAGTTTAGCTCTTTTCTCACTTGAACTGATCTGTCGTTGGACTTTTGCCAGCCCATTTTACATAATCGAAAAATACCCATAACATATATATTATTTGATTTGAATTTATGATTATCTTTACTCATTATTTCGTTGATAAAAAAATTTATTTCGATTCATAAGTGTAGTATTATTTTTATGTTTAAAGAAGGTTTGATCATGTTTTGAAACTACATGAAAGATCCACATAAACTTCATTAAATCTCATGAAAAGTCAAGGTATTTTTCTCATATTTTAATTTTAAAAGGCTCTATAGGAATTCTTAAAAATATTAATTACATAATATATATATATATATATTTCACTAATTTTGAGAGATTCTGACTTCTAAACATATGATACGCTTCGCCCTTGATTTGGTCTTGAACATTCTCACCAGCCAAAGATGTCCTTGACCATAATAGCTCTCTACTTTCTTCAAATTGAATAAATTAAATTAAGATATCTCAAAAAAGAATTACAAGTTCTTAGCAGTAGTTATAATTACTATTATTAGCAGTAATTATATAGTAGTAGCAATGGGCTGAGGCTAACAAAGAAAGAATAGTTTAATTATATTGAAAAGCATCAAGAATTTACCATAAAATAATGTAGGTTGCTAAGGGAAGCATATGCCTTTGTTCTGTTCTGTTAATGAGGTGTTTCAATTTTTTTTGTATGTTAACATAATTTGCTTCTACTATGAGGAGTTGAAGTTGTCTCTCTTTTGTTCTATTTCTGAATGGTGATGCTCATTGATTCTACAAGTCTCAGGCCTTGAAGCTATCTAGATTCTGCAGATTGAAGTGAATTATCTATATCATTTGTACTTAATAAGACCCATCTATATTAGTAGTTAGGCATCGATATGTATTTTTTTCAATTTTTATAAAAAAATTTATACTTTCACAATATTTTTTAATTACAAATTATAATTTTTATGTCAAAATGATAAATTTTTTGATATAATTTTAAACAAGAGAGTTATAACTTCGTTATTACGTATAAAATCTATATATATTTATAATTTTTGTAAAAAGATTATAAAATTTTATATAAAAATTTTAACTTTTATAATTTTAATGTTAAAATTTTTATAAAATTTTGAAATCTTGGAGAGCAAAAAGTGAACTAGACTTGAATATTTATTACAAGTACCCTTGTAAAATACAAGACTACTTATGAATACCTCACACTCACTACTTTATCACTCTTCTATACCTTCTTGCTTTTACTCTGATTCTTATTTCTCACTTGATTTTACACATCAAATGATACAAAGCATACATATTTATAAGCTTTTCCACCTCTTTAGCAGACTGTTATGATTAAAGTCTTTTCTACTTCTTTAATGTATGACTAAGATTTATTTATCTAGATGTATTCTAAGATATTCCTAGAATATTCTTATTCTAGATATTTCTACAATAATATAGATCTTACTTGACTTCTCCATTCTATAAGTATATAGAGAAGTCAAGACTATTCTATAAATATTTCTAGTTCTTTATAACTTTCTATAAGATTCTAGAAACTTCTAGAGCTTTCTATCTAATTCTTTCTACAATCTTTCATAAAATTCTAGAAACTTCTAGAACATTTTAATATCACCAACTTTCAAGTGGGGTATTTCTATAAAAGCATTTGCTAGAATTCTTTATATTAGTGTTGATGCTTCATTTATGCTTTTTTATTGTGCTCTGCTGCATATAATAAAACCTTTTTGGACTACTACTTGATATTAATAGGAAGATTAAAGCACTATTTTAGTTATTGGCACATATAAATTTATTTAATTTTATCCTCATTTAATTTTTATTTTCAATTTAATTTTTTACATGTTCAATTTGATTCAATTTGGTTTATTTTTTTATTTGTATTTAACTTTATTAATGAAATTGATGATATAGAAGTCTAAAATCTGATCTCGTGCATTCTATGCTTACATAGTATTCTTCATGTTATAAACTTATTTTATAACTTTAATTCAAAAGTATGGATATAAGATAATTACTTTAATTTTTTTTTATTATTTAATACATGTTAATTTAATCTATATAAATACTTAATCTTCTTATATAAGTTATGTTTAATATCCACAAAAATATTGGGTGATATCACATAAAATTTTGAACTTTTAAATCATTATTTTACTTAATAGAATGTGAATTATATGAAAAGAAGAATTTGATTAAAAAAATTGAATCTATTATAGACTAAATTGAAAAGAAAAATCAAATAATAACTAAATTAAAAAAAAAAATGTCTATGGAAGATTAAAAGGATGATCTAGTCTTTTTATATTCCGTTGAAGATTTGGGGTGCTGCTCTTCTACTGAGTTTATTTTCCTAAATATTTTGTTGTTTTTGTTTCCTCCATTTTTACAAAAAAAAAAAAAAAAAGGGTTGACAACAAATTGGGCTTTTAAAAGAACTCTTCAACACCCGATAAGAGTTCGATCTCCCCTAAGTTGCTCAGAATCGGGGATAATCCACAACCAAATCAATCTAAAACTTTGCTTCCCGGCGGAAGTGCCGGTTAGAACTCTAGGCCGGCAACGAATGAAGTCAATTCATGAATAATTGCTAAGTTGATTTTAATTTTAATTTTATAAGTTAAATTAATCAAATAAATGAACAGTAAACCATTTAAATTATTTAACTCAAATTGTAAATAAGCTAAACATAACTTATTAGTAATTCAATTCATTTATATCATGAGTTGATTATATATATAATATAATTTTATTATAAAATGTAATATGTTTTTATTACTAATATAATACTTCATTTTAATTTGATGAATGAGGTTGTGTTCATAATATAATTTTATTTTTTTTAAATGAAATTGTTATTTATTTATATTAAGTATTCCCCTGAGATAAGTAATAGTATTCTGGTACTCTCTTTTGTCATCCATATTTTTTTTGTTCAATTTATATTGACAATTTATTAAACATATTTACTCTTATAAGTTTTTAAGTTATAAAATTGTGAAAAAAATGCCTCATTGTTATATTATATTTGAGTTTGATGTGTCGAGCCTAGTATTGTACTCTCTTTTGTTATTCATATTTTTTTTGTTTATTTTATGTTAATAATTTGTTAAATATATTTACTCTTATAAATTTTTAAGTTATTAAATTGTGAATAGAATGCTTCATTGTTATATTATATTTGAGTTTAATTCGTCGAGTCAAGTCAAATTAAATCAAGTCAAGTTACTCGTGAGTTTCATTTGAGTAAGGTTTAAATTGAATAAATTGATTCAAATCAAACTTGAACCGAACCAAACCATAAGTTGGGAGAATTTAAAATGAGTTAAATCTAAACTGAGTTCAGTTCAATTCATTGTCAGTCTTATATAACTCAATTCCAATGAATTTTATCTCACCCAATAAGTAAATCCTAAAAGTCTCATTGATTAATGGTTTAGAATTGGATCTAATTAATAAACATTCAATAAATTTCATGTCTCATTGAAATAAAATTAGATCAGCTTATCTCTCCTCTTTTGGAAAAGGTTACCATACAGCCAAGTTTTGATAAGATTTCTCTATGATTAGCATCAAAATCGCGCTCATTCAGATACGAATTCGATTATTGAGTCCAATTTTTTAATATGGATACAGATTTAAGTTACAATTAATTCTATTTTAATGGTGGTTAATTTCAAATTAAGAAATGTAATTGTTGTTTTTTATTTTATTTTGCTAGTATGAAAGCTAATGTTTTGGTTCCTCCCACCCATACCATGCTTAGTAATAACCAAAAGATGAGTTTTTTTTTTTTCTCTATGATAAAGCTAAAATCCTATTTTGATCTCCTAACTTTTCACATAAATTTTAATCTTGTTTCTTAACATTTATTTTGAGTAATTCTATCATTTAACTTGAAAAAAAAAATGTACCTCAAATTCTCAAAATGCTAACCCATATGATTTTCTAACAATAATTCCTATTTAATACCCAACATGACATCCTAATAATTAGAGGTGTGAAAATGGTTGGGTCTCAAATGAATTGATCTAAGATTGGTATAATTTTGTTTAATTTGGGATTGACATTGGGATTGGTATGGAAAATAAGAATAATAGATTAACCTAATAAGAGATTGGTTCGAAATAATCAAATCTGACAAAAGTTTGAGACTATAAATATTGGTACGTCAGGGTTAATGGGTTGATTTATTAGTCTAATAATATATAATAAATAGTATAAAATTCATTGATTAATATATATGTCTATATATATATATTAAAATTGGATATATTAAAATAATGTTAAATATCTTTTAATGTTTAATAAGTAGATATATTTAACATATCACACAAATTTAATAAATAGATAATTATATTTAATTTTAATAAAATTAAATTAAAACTAGAAGAAAATTCAATAAATAAAATTGTGTGAGAAAATTATTATTATAAAACTTAAAAATTAGTATAATAATAATTACATAAATAATTAGTATAAATAAATAATATATTAAGTAAAATTACTAATTACTATCATTTAACATAATAAATTAGGAATTGAGAGACTCTAGCAAAAAAAAACTTGTAAGTTTTAAAAAAAATTAATACTAGTAATAATAATAATAATCTATAATCCCCTCAAAGTTGAACTAAAAAGATTTTGAAAAAAATTAATATTTTATATCAAGGTTACAACTTATAAGTTAAAATTATCAGGATTAAAGCAAAATTCATAATTCAATATATAATAACAACAACAATGTGAGTGGTTCTTGACTAACAAGCTTAGTGAGTGGTGCAATGCAATGATAGACAGCAGGATGCCAACCTATCATGACCCAAATTTTTGATCATGATTGACGTAAATATCAATCCTTAATTGATATCATCAGCATCTAACTTATTTCCATTACTCATTTTTGTTCATACTTATTTCAATATTTACTAATCATATTTGCTTAAACTCATTTGATTAGTTAAGAAATTATAAACTTATAGAAAAATGGAAACACATTGAGATATAAACATATTCGTATTATTTACAAGAGCATTGCCTAAATGAGGCACATGCCTATGGGGATATTAGTGTTAACGGTTTTCCATCAAGTTCTCAAAAAGACATAATCTATGAGATATCCCTTATACTACCATATATGTCCTCACAAGGGTAAAGGTAAACTAAAAAGTTAGATCAACCTATAGCTTGTCATGGAACCAAAAATATAGGTGAAACTAACTAAGCCCTTGTGGGTACTCTGTGCCCTACTATTTACATATTTTCAAAAGAGCAGCAAAAAGAAAAAAAGTCTGATAGTAGATACCCTAAGGATTTAACCATCCTATGGCCATCATTAGTATGACATTAGAGGGTTCTAAGGGTATGATTTCCACTTTATGTAGGACTTCACATCCAGCTAAGTTAAGTATTATGACATAATGAATTTTGACTTCATACATTCCTAATGGACTCTCTACAGTGGTGGTGAACACATTAGTAGTTACTTTAATAGTGTCAATGTCCCTCCTTATGTTTGGTAGATGAAACAATGACAATAACTTGAGAATCTAAAAAATGGTATATAGAAAAGTAAGTCTGAGGTTCAGTGAGATAAATCCTTACCTAACTTATGCATTTACTAACAATAAACAAATGCATATACATTATAGCAAATGTGCTTATATTTCATACTTGAATTAATAGAGAAGTCATAAGGTTACAGAGACTAACCTCTAAATAACATCACACAGTATTATCATTAACACATTATAAATATCTATGATTTTCTCATGGCCGAAGCAGTCATCATCAATCATCACATTTTCAGATTGTATTATCATATTGTAGGATCATATCATTTCAGCATTTTACAAAGTATCAATCTAAGTAAATAAATGAAATAAATAATCAAAGTCAAGATTCTCCTTGTTACTTCTTTCCACCGTAACCCATACAATCACCAGCCTTATCCCTTTAAATTCCACATTATTTCCATGCCACATAATGGAATATGCATATTCGAGATCCAGTTCATATTCACCATCTCATCACATCAATGACATCTCACCATTATCAATCATCATCCTATGTCTCATAGGGAATTCTCAAGCTTTCAAACTATATTATTTCTCATAACAATCATATCACAGAGTTCACATTTAATCACAATCACATTTTCTTTGTCACATTATCATACTAATAATCATGATTGTTGTGATAGCATTCATATATAAGCAATCAATAGATATCCTATCTCTCCAAGGATTCAAGCAACAAGGAATTTTAAGATGGAGAATCTTAACATATCTTTTTTTCTTTAAACTCTTTTGTAATTATTAGCTTTAACACTCAGATAAACTTCACCATTATCTTGTCTTTTTAGAGGATTTTAGACAATAGAGAATTATTTTTTATATGTCTTATCAAGTTTCAAGAATAGTAGTTGGCAAACAAAAGATGAAGTCCTCAATTGAGTATTCAAGAAGAGTTATTTCTATTTACCCCCTTGGAAATATAAATATTATCATTTTCCTCTTTGATATTTGAGAAAATATCAAAATCCCCCTTGCTTTTTTAACTATTATCATTTTCCCCCTTGATCTTTGAAGATTCTATCATTTTCTCCCTTGATGTTTAAGGAAATATCAAAATACCCCCTACTGCTAAAATATTTTTATTTTATTTTATTTTATTTTTAAAAAAATAAGAAAAATAAAAAATAAAAAATAAAAAGAAAAAAAATTTCCAAAAAATTTAAAAAATAAAAAAGGAAGAAATAAAGCTTGTGTAAAATAATTAGATAATATGTCACAATTAATTA
>JANHAO010003723.1:0-26174 GCA_026873985.1 Saraca asoca | reverse complement strand
TCTCTTCTCTCTCTCTCTCTCTCTCTCTCTCTCTCTCTCTCTCTCTCTCTCTCTCTCTCTCTCTCTCTCTCTCTCTCTCTCTCTATAAGTCAACAACTGAAACCTCAAGAATAACTAAGCTTGAATACAAGATAAAAAGATGTGCATTCCCATGTTTCAAAAGTTAATCTTCAGCATTTTATACTTTGAGGTTAAGATTAAAGGTTTGATTTTTAACTTTCTTTTCTCAAATCTATTTCTTTCTTTTCATAAATTTGGTTTTTTTTCTTCTTGTTGTTATCTTCTTCTTCTTCTTTTTTGATAGGTCCTCTTTGAACAATATACTCCTTTTTTATTTTGACTATTTCTACTCTTTTTAAAATGAAATTATGTAAAAAAAAATTGAAAAAAAATACTATATGCATGTATGAGGATTAGGACGGATGATAGTATATACTAGTAGATTTAAGCTATGAGATTTGAAGATATAGGTTCTTTGTTGTTGAATTCTTTTTTTTTTTCTTTGAGAGAATGAAATGAGTTTCCCTTTATCCCCTCATCCTCTTTTCTCATCTAAAAGTACTCAATTTATTCAAAAAAATTTGTACTCTTATGATTAGATATAGCTTGATTTCTTTTGGTTGTAGGCTGTTTTCTTTGATTTATAGGTTATTTATCAATTACTATTACATTTTAAGTTGTTCTTTCATTTTGGGAAAGATTGAGTTGCATAAGGAAGCTTATTTTGAGAAATTTTCTTAGCTTTAAAAAAAGGTAGATGACAACATAGGCTTGCATGGGTTCTTATGGCAACAAGATGCTTGAGCTATTGCAGACTAAGCACTTTCTCAGTTTAAAATGCTTTTTGTTGTCGTTTTTTTTTTTTGTTTTGTTTTTAAAATTTTCCATGTACAAAGTACACTAAACCTATTTAATTAATAGTTTTTTTTTCATACTTTTATATTCTTTTCAACAAAAACAAACACTGTTACTTTCTAAATGATTTTTTTATAATTTTTACTCTTACTAAAATAATAAAAAAGAAATCAAAATTAATCATTTTTGTTTTAAAAGTTTAGTGCCAATTAGTTAAAAAATATGTTAAATCCGGACAAAATTAAGTGTTGATAGCTGCCCCTTTTACTCATCCTTCTATTATTAGAAGATGGGTAAAGGTGTAAACATAAATTTTTCAAGAAGAACAAGAAATCTCATGAGTTAGTAACACACACATGAATAAAAGACTTTAAAACAAAAGAAAGACAAGCTTTTCATTTGTTAGACTTGCTCATAGTTGGTTGAATCCATCAAGAAAGTAAAGGACCTACTTGTTACAAGTTCAACCCACCAATTTTAGTTTGATTTAACAATTGGAATGTGAATGACTTGTTTTTCACAGGCTTAACCAGTTAATGATGGGTTTAATTTAACAACAAAAAGTAAATGACCCACTTTTCATAGGCTCGACCTATGATTGTTAGGTTCAATTTAACAACAGAAAGTAAAACACCTCCTTTTCACCGGCTTGACCCACCAAAGTTGGGTTTGATTTAATAATAGAAAGTAAAAGACTTGCTTTTTGTAGGCTTGACCTGCTAATGCTAGGATCGAATTAATAATAGAAATGTTGATGCATTTAGAAAAATATAACATATGAGTAAATATGGTGTAGAATATGATGCATGTTTCAACATCAATAAACCAATTTTCATTTTTCCTCTTTAATATTTTTATTTTTTTTTAATTTTTCACCTCATACAAGAACCTTCTCAACAATGTCATGGATGAATAATGTCAATCTTTATTATTGGTTGATAGTGTTCTAGTATCTCAACTTTTGTTCCTTTGGTTGTCATTAATTTTCTTTAAAATTTGATAAGTCTCTCACCACTTTGTTGTGATATCTTGGGATGATCAACCTATCCTTTGCTGTCTTTTTCATTTCACTTGAGTAATTTTGCTTATACTTGGATGTTTGTAAATAACATTTTCTATTTAATATTCCAAAAGACACTTTTCATAAAAATGCATGATCAATTTCTTGCCAAATAATGGTTGAAAGAGTGAATCGCAAGCATCATATTAAAAGGATAACTAGAATAAGATTGCTATAAATATCCAAGAAAATGGAACATCATTTAGACAATGAAGAAGACATACAATATGGTTCACAAAAAATTGATTGAATAGGAATCTTCTGATTATTCTAGTGACAAGCCTTAGAAAAACTAGTGCTAGTTATCCCTATGCATTTGAACATCTATTGATTATGGTATTAAATATTAAATTGCCCCATTATCTGTCGAGTTATGAACTTCTGCGGTAGGTTAAATGCAAAGTGAACATGCTTCATACATAATACTTTTTCATTTTATCCATATTAATAGGTTGTGACAATTCATACTTGTCTATCCTTGTAAATATGAAAGCTTTTCTAGAGAAAGCTTTTTTCATGACGAAAGGCCTTTCATAGTTGTGTATCCATCTACCACAACTATCATTTTGAATTGGAAGTTTTATTCTCAATACCAAATCCCCTTCCTTGAATTGGCTAGGGCACACTTTCTATAAGCTCTCATTAGCCTTATTTGGTAAAGTTGTACTTGGCACAACACTGCCATTCTTTTTCCTTTAATAAGATTAGTTAGTTGTACTGAGCTTGGACCCATTCTACCTCTTCTACTTGTGCCTCTATTAAAACCCTTAATGAAGGAATTTCAACCTTAATGGGAAGTATTGCCTCTATACCATAAACTAAAGAAAATGGGGTGGGTCTCGTAAAAGTGGAAATAAAGTTTCTATAGCCATGGAGAGCAAATAGAAGCATCTCATCTCAATCCTTGTATGTTATTGTCATCTTTTGAATGATTTTTTTAAGGTTCTTATTAGCTACTTGTATGACTCTTATTCATTTTGGGATGATATGACACTAAATTGTGATGCTTTGGTTTGAATTGTTCACACATCTTTGTCATCATCTTATTGTTAAAGTTTGTGGTGTTATTAGTCACAATTCTTTTTGGCAAGCCATAATGATATATCAGATCCCTTTTTATGAATTTCTAAATGGCATTTTGAGTCATGCTAGGATAGAAGATAACTTTAACCCACTTAGTGAAATAGTTAATGGTTACGAAGATAAATTGATGTCTGTTTGAATGCTTTTATTCAATTGAACCATGACATCAAGGCCCCATATCGAGAACATTCATGGCATAGACAAGATATTCATTGACATAAGAGGAGTATGAATTTTGTTAGCATAGATTTGACACTTGTGACATTTCCTCACATGATGGGTGTAGTCACTCTCCATTGTTAGCCAACTATAGCTTGCTCTTAAAATTATTCTTGCCATAGCATGCCCATACGAATATGTTACACAAAAACCTTCATGAACTTCTTCAATGATCTTTTTTGCTTCTATCGTATTAATGCACCTTAGCAAAATAATGTCATAATTTCTCTTGTATAGTATCTCTCAATTAAAAAAGAAGTCCATTGCCATTCTTCTTATAGTTCTCATATCATTCGCTGAGGTAGCTTTTGGATATTCATTGCACTTTATGTATTACTTGATATCATGATACTAAGGTTTTCCATCAGGTTCTTCTTCAACACTTAAATAATAGGTTTATGAATCTTGATTTTTTATCTTAATAACATGTGCATGATCGTTGCTATTTATTTTGAACATATAAGATAACGTTACCAAAGCATCAATGATTTGATTATCTTCTATTGGGATATGATGGAAAGTAATTTCTCTAAAATGTTCTAACAATATAGTTATCTATCTATGACATAGAATTAGCTGGACATCTCAAGCTTTCCAATCTTTTCTCAAAGGGTGAATTATAAATGCATAATCTCCATAGACCTTTAAAACCTTGACTTCCAAATCTAACCCTGTTTGTATACCCATGGTACATGTCTTGTATCTAGCCATGAACGAGATAGTTTTCTTCTTAGGAGAAATTGAAACAACACCAGTACCATGCCCTAATGCATTGGAGGCTCCATCAAACAATAATGTCCATTCCTCATCTTTTGGTGGTTCATTAATATTGAATAATGCCATTAGGTCTTCATTTAGAAATCTATATTGCATAGAACCATAGTTTTCAATAGGTTAATTAGCCAGAAAATCGATAAGCGCACTACCCTTTATTGCCTTTGAGGTGACATAAACTAAGTCGTATTTAGACAATAACACTTGCCATTGAGCAATTCTTCCCTGTTAAGGCAAGCTTTTTGAAGATGTAATTGACTGGATCCATCTTTGATATAAACTATGTAGTATAACACAATGTGCATTGTCTCAAGAGATGAGTTGCCCATGCCAAGGCATAATAGGTACGCTCTAAAAAAGAATATTTTCAACTAATAACCTATAAAATTTTTACTCAAATAGTGTATTGCTTGTTCTTTTCTGCCTGATTCATCATACTGCCCTAATACACAACCTATAGATTCTTCAAGCATGGTTAAGTACATAATAAGGGGGTTTCCTGGTGACAGTGGTGCCAAGACTAGAGGTTTCTGCAAGTACTGCTCAATCTTTTCAAACACTTCTTGGCATTTCTCATTCCATTCCATGGTCTGATTCTTACATAAAAGCTTGAACAATGGATCACAAGTAGCCATTAATTGGGATATGAATCTAGCAATGTAATTCAACCTCCTTAAGAAATGTCAAACCTCTTTCTCTGTACTTGGTATTGGCATATCTAAAATAGCATGAACCTTGTCAAGGTCAATGTTTATTCCATTTAGATTGAACATAAACCCCAATAACTTCCCTGACATGATCCCATAGGCACATTTTGTAGGACTTAGTTGAAATCAACTCTTCCATAGCCTTTTAAAAAGTTTTTGTAAATCAATAATATGATATTCTTCGCTTTTTGATTTGGCGATCATATTATCAACATAAACTTTTACTTCTTTATACATCAAGTCATGAAGTAAAGTTACCACTACTCTTTGGTAGGTTAGCCCACATTTTTCAATCCAAATGGCATTACTTTGTAACAAAAAAATGCCTCACAAAGTGACAAAGGTGGTTTTCTCCATATCCTTTGGATCCATCATGACTTGATTATACCCACAAAAATAACCTGTAAAGGAAAATATTGAATTCCCAATAGTATTATTAACAAGGATATTGATATATGCCAATAGAAAATCATCTTTAGTGCTTACTCTATTCAAATCTCGATAATCAACACATATCAAAACTTTTCAATCTTTCTTAGGTACTGGAACAATGTTGGCAATCCATTCTAGATATTTGGTGTTCATAAGGAAACCAACATGAAATTGCTTTTTAATCTCTTACATGATCTTTAGAGACATATTAGGTCTCATGTACTTTAACTTTTGTTTCACAGGCTTACATTTCCAAAAAGGACTCAATTCTAGGAGAATAGAGCTATCTACAATGATTCTTTAGATTTGGTTAGGGGAAGTGGGGAGACCTGTGCTTTTTGTGACTATAACTACTATGCGATACTCACAGTTGAATGGCCTACCAATCAGTAGTATAATCCACTCATTCCAATCACACATGAGGCCAGCTAAGCACTTTTTAGATGGAATCTAATGTCTTGAATCATCCTTCTAAAACAAGCATAAAGTGGCTAATAGACAAGCAAGAAATTATTTTTAAAAGGGAAACTCGACATTGACAAGGGCACAGCCAGCTACTTATGGCCTTTTTTGATTTTATTTAGAATTGGCCCCTTATTCAGTCGCATCTACAACCCAGCCGACTCTCTCTCTAATTGTATTAGTCAATTGCCTCCTAGAGAATAGTAATTAAGTTCCTTTCCTCACATTAGTTGGGAAAAGTTCCAACTCTACCATCATCACTATCTTAATTCATCCATCCCTGATATATATCAATAAGGAAAAGTCCTGCCCACTTTCTAAACCAGTTTTTACCATTATCACCCATATTCTCTCAACAAAACCTCTACTCTTGAGTGA
Source organism: Saraca asoca (assembly GCA_026873985.1). NCBI lineage: Eukaryota > Viridiplantae > Streptophyta > Magnoliopsida > Fabales > Fabaceae > Saraca > Saraca asoca. The sequence goes on along the minus strand of JANHAO010003723.1, from coordinate 20,204 downwards.
CTTTCCTATAGCCTTTTTTAAGATGACAGGTAGTGGAAGCCTGTCTCTGTATTATCTAGTTTGAGCTACTTCATTCCTTAGGCAAAAAGGATGGACATAAAGAATGAAAATAAAGCAAAAGCATAAGAGAAAGACATAACCACAAGAGGGCAAGAGAGATTTTTTGATCCTTAGTGAGCGACAGATATATTAAGAAAGTAGAAGGAAGACATTCATTCTTGATTTACCCCAAGAAGGAAGGGCAGCTTGTCAAGGCCAAGACTTACTCCTCCTCCAAGATTGACTACTCTCACTATAACTGCTAAAGCTATAAACTGAGTTATATTTCACTTCCTACCTCTACTTTTCCCTCTAAACCAACCAACTATATTGAGGCTACCAAGTCCCCTCATTGCCCTTAAGCCATGACTAAGGAGTACAATGGTCTTGCACAAAATCATACATGGCCCTTTGTTTAGAGTGGAATTCTAATCAAACTTGTCTTTGACATTAGATTTTCTCATCCTCTTAGGCAACCTTTACAAGTATTTCTATTCAAATTAGATGTCTTGCTAATAAGTGAGTGAATCGGTTTGTAGCACTTTATAAAGGTTAATCGCTTAGCTGAAGATGTGGGATTGGATAGGTTTCAAAGCTTAGAAGTTAAGGTTGTATTCCCTTTATAAAATGGACTATTCTTTTTAGAAATAAAAAAATTCTCTTACTAAGAAGCGATAATAAGGTCAAATCCGACTACTAGACCATAAATTGAGAAATAATTAATATGACCAAACCTATGAAAACAAAGGGCTTAGATTCATATATTTAAATAACCAAGAAAAGAGATCCTAGTTCAAAGGCATGCCTCAGGTAAAAGCAAATAATCCAATCAGTGAAAGCAGGTAAGCACTAAAAGCAGGCAAGAAATAAATATGGTCATATCGTAGCAGATGGCATTTTTCCACTTGCTGAAATGCATTTGACTATTTGTGTCCAATCCTAGTATATCTTGATATGACCAAGCAAGCATATTTTTATATTCACAAAAATGCTTGATCAAGATTTCTCGTACATCTTTTCTCATTGAAGTGCCAATTTTGACTTCTTTTTTATATTCCTCTATGCATAGATTAATTATCTCAACTAATTCATCATGAGGTTAGATCTCTTCTTCCTCTTCCTTAACAAGCCTTAAGAGTTTTGCAAATAGGTCAATCTTTTCTTCTTGCTCAATTTTCATTATAATCAATAAGATGATCAAAGTTACATATAAGGGTTATAACACTATCATTCTTAAATAAATCACTTTGAAACATGAATTTAATGAAAGTGTATTTGAGGAAAAAAGGGATTAGGTAAGCAAATACAGGATGAAGTTCAAAGAAAAAAACAATGAAATAAAAATAATAAAAAATAAATAAATGAAAACATAAATGATGGAAATTGAACATGTATTTTTTTTTTTTTTAAGTGTGCACTAGAATAAAACATGTAAGCCCATTTTGCATATAACATCCTAAAGCTTTGGGTAGAGCTTTAAGTGGTGGAAGCATAAAATTACTTTGAATGAAACTTCATGACAATGGGAAACTTTGAGATATCCCAATTGATGAGTGTAAAGTTTGGTGAGTAAGGGTACACTAAGCCAACACTTTTGATGGAGGAGTGTCCATGCTCGATTACTTGAATTTTGTTAAGGAAGGTGATTCTTGTGCTTCAAAAGCCTTGTTTGATGTCACATATGAGAATCCATTCATTTCTTAGCTCTTGATTTTCCAAGCAAGCCATCCTCTTTTCCCTCTTTTCATTAGTAACCCTCACGTTATCAGCTCTGATGGGCTTAATTCCGAATCCAAAATTTTTGACATTTTTATGAAGCTTAAGAGGCTCCTTTTCACCTTGCCATATTTCCCCAATCCATCCTCTAGTTTAAACCCATCTTCCAACATGACCTTGGCCATCATCATAGGTGACATAGGTAGATATGGCTTTAGGATTCATGTCCATTCTCAGATGTAAAAAGTATTAGCAATCTTAAAAGTTTGAAATGCACTCTCAAGAGCCTCATTTGCAGTCTCGATATATGGAGTAAATGTTAGTTTTATGATGAGTAGATCTTGTTCTCCTAATACAACAACCAACTTGCTTTCTATTATGAATATCACTTTGAGTATAAGGTAGGGGTACTACCTTTGTTGAATGAATCCATGGTCAACTAACCAGACAACTATAGCCTAGTGTGATGTTCATCACTTGGAATAATATATTGAAAACAATTAGGCCAATTTGAATTGAAAGTTCGATGTCACCTATAACTTCTCTTCTTGCACCATTGAAGGTTCTCACTACCATTGTATTAGGTTTCATGTAGGATCCATTAACTGGGAGTTTGGACAATGTTGATCATGCCATCACATTTAGTGAAGAGCCATTGTCCACAAGAACCCTTGCTATGATATGGTCTTTACATTTTATAGAGATGTGAAGTATCTTTTTGTTCCCCATTCCTTTATCTCGTTATTAGTGAATGCAAGATAATTATTAGTCATGATGTTACTAATAATACCACTAAGCTTGTTATATGTGAAAATTGGCTAGGGCCATGAGCACTTATGAGAAGCCCGAGACCAACGAGGGGACCAGCTCGGGACCAACTCGAGCAGCGCCCGGGATCGTTTCATTGCATTGCAAAGTGACCTCATTGACCCTGACTCATGTGCGAAGGCAAGGGCTCAAACTTGCTATTCCCAAGGGTGAGCAAGCGACCAGACGAAGTCTAGCCTGCGACCCAAAACTCACCAGATAGAAAGGTTAAATCATGTCTTACCCCAATAGTCAAATGGGGTCCCGCCTGCAATAGGTAGCTTGCAGTTGAAAGTAGAAGATTTGGTCTACACATTCTATCTTGTACAATAAATATAGATGTAACAAATTTACTACATATGTAATTACCATTGTAACCTCCTTTCCTCTATAAATATGAGGAAGGAGCCCCTCTATGGAAGAGGAGGATTCCCCTACTGAAACTCTGCCAAAACAGAGATCAAACACTATAAAAATACTATATCAATAACACTCTACCATGGACATAGGGTCCAGCATTGTTTGGATTTGACCGAACCACATTAAATCTTGTGTTTCCTATTCTCCTCTTCCCCTCCGATTATTTTTCAGTCTTACCACACTCAAACCGATTACAGGTCAGGGATCCCAAAGAATCCCCCGTTGGCCAGAGTTTGGGTCATCACCAAAATTTGACGTTAACAAAGCTTTTTAAAGGAGATATCATGATAGGCATGAGCTTGATTTAGCATCTTCATTAACACCTACCTATGTGGTTCAAAATTCAAAAATAATGGCAATAATGAAATTCATGCAAGTGTACGATTCAATTGTTTAATCACTTTGCTTAATAAGTTTTAAGAATTCACAAGCTTCCTCTTTTGATACATTTTTCTTGTATGCCTTGGGCTCTTTTTTGCCTTCTTCCATAATAATATCCTCTATTATCTCCTTTTCTTTTCCTTTTCTCTATATTTCTAGTTCTTTCATTCTTTGTTTTTCTAACTTTTCTGGACTATAAGAATGGCCACTACAAGTAACGTTGCTAGTCCCAGATCTGTTAGTAATAGATGATGTGGAGGCACAATTGTGTGTTGTCATGACATGGGCATTATTTCTACTTGGAATAACTTGACAAATATAATTTCATGGCACTTCATTTGTCTTCTTATAAGGGAAAGGTCCAAGTATTTGAATCTTAATTTGTTCCAAAGTATAAGAAGCAAGTACCTGAGGAAGTGCCAAAGTTGTGTTTCGGTTGTAGTGAATTACCAATGTGCTAGGAAGAAAGTGAGAGATTTGAGCATCACTGATCACATCATTTTCTTCAATCACATTTAATTGGTTTTCTCCAACTTCAAAGCTTAATTGAACAACTTGCTCATCCATTAACTTTTGAAGTAACCTTTTAAATTTTGTGCATTCTTCAATGGTATACCTTTCTTTGCCCCTATAGAACTCACACATCACTTCATTACCATGTTCCTGACATTTGACTCTTGAATTTGTATATTGAAATCACAAGAATTCTTTATCAAGGAGGGCGTTAAAAATAAATTTTAGTGGCATTTTCACCTTAAACACCTTTCTCTTAATAATTTCTTTCAACCCTCCTTTAATAGCATTCACTCTTGGATTGCCATGGTTAAGCAGGGGGTTGAGATGCACATTAGGTGTTTTTGCCATTCCCTTGAAGATCAACCATTTAGCATAAAATAGAGATTGTACTTTTCTCTTGAAATCTAGACAATTTTTAATGGAATGACCTATAACTCTAGCATGATAATCACATCAAGCATTTGGGTCATACCACTTTAGGTAAGGAGGTTCTCTAGGCTTCATTAGGGTTAACACAACTTTTCCCTTTTGAAGGACTTTTAGAATAGCTCAATGTAGGATATTGGGATAGGATCATATTAGACATGCCTCATCTCTTGTTCATTACAACCTCTTCTTAGGTTAGCATTTTGATATGGGGTTTGTTTTTGAGGTCACGACATTGGTAGGAGAGGTCTTATAGTTGGTATTTGAGGGAATTAGGGAGATGTAGCATGAGGTTGGTCAAATGGAAGTTGTAAGTTAGAAACAATATATGTATATTATATAAGTTGTGGTTAAAATAGTTGAATGGAAGGTGTTTGGTTGGGTTTTGTTTGTGGAATTTTCTTTCTTGCCTTTCATAACTAGTGGCATGCACTTCACTATCCATTTTCTTATTGACCATAGGCTTCTTTGCACCAATTGTATTAATAGAATTATCAGCAATTCTACCAACTTTGACCTTATACTTAATCCTTTCTCCAATAGTAATGATGTCAAAGAATTTTGATGATGCATTACTAATCATCTAGTCATAGAAAAATGGGTGAAGGGTGTCAATGAATGTAAATACTATCTCTTTGTCAGAAAGAGGTAGATGTACTTAAGTAGCTAAATCCCTTCATCATTAAGCATATTCTTCAAATATTTAAGTGGTCTTCTTTTCCATGTTTTGAAGTTGTATTCTATTGGGAGAGATATCAATATTGTAATGATATCGGCTTAAGAAAACATCAACAAGGTCTTTCTAGTATTGCACCTTATTGTGGTCAAGCTTTGCATACCAACTAGAAGCAATGTCAATCAATCTATCTTGAAAGAAATGAATAAGAAGTTTGTTATCATTAGCGCAAGGTGCCATTTTTCAACAATATGAAATCAGGTGATTCATTGGGTAAGCAAACCCATTACACTTTTCAAACTTAGGTACTTCAAACTTAAGAGAAATAACCACATCAGGTAATAGGCGTAGCTCTGTTGTATCCATAAGCCTATAGTTAATCCCTTCTATCACTTATATTTATTCTTCCAAACCTTTTATCTTCCCTTTATTCTTGAGGCCATCATTTGAATCTTGTGTAATTTTTTTATCATTAGAATCATGGTTCTTAGGTGAGCTATGGGGTCTTCTCATTATTGTGAAGTAACAAGATATTGATATTGGAACCCTAGGGATGGTTATGAAAAAGGTTTAAGGACTAAATAGTGGTGGATTACCCCTAGGTGGATTTAGGCTTGATGGTGGAGATAAGTTTGTGTCATGAGGTGTAAAACTAGGAGGAAATTTAGGAATTATCTTATAAGTGTCCCTTGTTGTTGTTGTCTTTCTTAGTAAAAAATTCCACAATCTTTGCGAGTTATTCCTTTAAGTCATTGATGTCTTTTTTCATTTCCTCTTGAACACTCTCTTGTTCATCCATGACCTTTACTTGAGAATAGGTTCTATCTGAGTGTCATGGTAGTAATGTTCATTTTTTGAGACAAATTAAAGATGAATTAGACTTAAATGAGTGCAAAAAAAGGATTCATAAGAAAAATGATGAGAAAAGAAGAAAAAATGGATGGATGTTGTGATGTGAATCAATCTTTCATAAGTAACACTAAAGGGATATTCATTCCATACTAATTCTAAAAAAACCATGGATAGTCCATTCATTACAAAAACATGTTGCTATTACAAACAAAGACAACCTTCAAAATTTTCATAGAATCTACCTAAGTACTCCAAGTCATTAGAGACATTAACAAGGAATCTTTGTATTTCACTTGGTAGGAGCCTTGCTTTAACCTCAGGTGCCTTTCTTGCTCTTTTTTTATCCTTTTTACTGATCATTTAAGTATTTTCAATTAGCTAATTCAATTATTGTTAAAGCTCATTATATTTTTCTTCAAATTGTGCATTTTTTTGATACCAATAGCTATCATTTTGCAATAAACTGTTTTGCTAGGTTAATCATTGAATTTTTTCATGATAAATAACTAATTATTGGTTTAGGCTTTGTAGGTCCAATTGAAGTAATAAACTCTCATAGTCTTTTCTCCCAACAACCTTTTTGAGACTTTGACACTTTTTTTGAATCTTTTGGTTTCATGATATGCCCTTTGGAGTTCTTCATGATATTTAGAAGCTTCCTCTTTTTTGTGTTCTTGCAATTTTTGTACCATTTTCTTAGCTTGAGTAGCTTTACTAACCCACACATCTTTTTTGGATGACAACTTCTTATTCTTAGTGATCAACATAGTGTGATTCTTTCACAACTGATGATACATCCACTCATATCTTGCCTCTACTTCAGCTTGATAATCAATCAGTTCCTTAAACACATGCATTGGTGGTTTAGAACCATGCATTTTGGGAGTAATAAAGCCCTTTCCTCTATTAGATTGCCATAACATGTAGCCATGGGTGATTGTGTTATTGCATGAGCTAGCTTCCACATGTTGCATGGACTTCCATGCCTCAATTACCTATTTGACTTCTTAGGTTGCATCTTTATCCTCATAGGAAAACTTTGCATTTGATAATCTATGGGTTATTGAATGAACTATTTAGACCCTAATTATCTTCTAACCATAGCAGACGCATAACTTGTTACACCCTATAGGTCAACGAATGAGACCTATGGTTTCTCCCCACATTTATACAAGATTGGAATATGACACATCTATGGAGCTCTTCATAAGACTTCTCGTTGGTGTCTTACGCAGCCATTACATAACATTGAATCCTTGCAAAGGATTCTTGTTTAAATAAATATGTAACTTGAATTTAATCTTATGATACTAAAAACAACTCAAGTTAGAGAGGTGGTTGATCATCCATAATGCTAACAATTGTGCACATCCATAAAACCTACTTTTTCCTTCCATCTAGCGATGGCTGAGGGACTTAATTGTTTCTACCAACATTGACATTATGCTAGATTTTCTCAAATAACTTAATCACATGATCATCAATGTCCCTTTTACTTTGGGAAACAATACCAACCCATAGATGGCTAAAGCTAGCATGGCTTAGCCTTGTTCACTATCAATATACTATTGGATGAATTTCATTAAGTAATCAGATAGTAGGTAGTAGTTGTCCCCTTTCTCTTTCATATGTTTTTTCAATTCACATGCTTTAACTTCCATTAACTTTGATAATTACCTTTTAGATCTTTTTCTATCTTGTAAATACACTTTGTATTTCACTACATTTTTTATACCAAGCAATTCATCAAACTTTTCAATGGTTGAGGTCATGTCATACTAATTGAAAGTGAAGCAATGATAATATGGATTCTAAAAATACAATATGGCCTTCAGCATAGATGTGTTGATTGAAACAAAAGTATGCTAGATTTCCATACTTGGCTTGAAATTCATTTTTCTTCTCTATATGGAGCCAAACTTGCATTAATACTTTTAGGTCATTTTGTTCAAAGTCAACCTTCCTAATTTCAGATAATTAGACATTTTTCCTTGGCTAATACAATTTCCCTTCTCTTGTTGAATAGTCTCTAAATCTTGCAATACTTTTAATTAATTATCAAACCCTGCCACACATCTAACTAAAGTCTCACCCATTTCCATGTTTCCAATGTGAAGTAGTGGATATAATGACTTTATAGGGATATCTATGCATTGTGAATGTAAGATACACAATAAACACAACAAAGAAAATATGTTAGTAAATTGCTATGAATATGAGAAAATGAGGAAAAATTCAAGCATAATAGGTTATGGAATTTTTTTTAAAAGAAAAAAACAAAACAAGCGATATACAAATTCTAAACACAATTGTATTCTTGATCCTTCTTTAGTTGTATTTTAACTACATTTATGACTTTAAACTTGAGAATTCAAATAAAGGGAAATTACATTAATTCTACAAGAAAATTGCATTGATTTTAGAAATAAAGTTCTATATCTTATGTATATTGAATATAAAAATATTAGGGATGGAGCATTCTCTCATATGTCCAAAAAGGTAATAAGTATGCCTAGGCTTGTCTCAATTAGTGTTGATTTTGACCTATAGCACTTAATGAATGAAAATTCCTAAATTATTCTTACTATCGCCATTGCAAAGCTAGTAAGAACCTCAATCCTTACCCATGACAAGCTTCTAATGAAAAAGGTTCAATTTGAGTGGCGGTGTTTCACTAGCTTGCATGGAGACTGACAATTTCATTAAGGCATCATTACTTTATCCCTTAACTAATCTTGTAAGGTTTTTAAGAGTTTGGGTTGGGAGCTCATGCATGTGGGCGATTGTGCATGGGTGATTGTGCACAATATGTAAGTGAGAACTTACACACCAAACCATGATCATGACAAATCACATTAAATAAATAAAAAAGCATGTAAAAAATACAAAAGAAAAAGAGAAAAAAAGAAAAAAAAATTAACAAGTAAGCAGACAATAATGAGCCCAAATGAAAACTCCAAAAGATAGCAAATAAAACATAAAGGCTAAACCCTAATTTTTCATAGTGAAGTCACCTAGCTATTGCAACATCCTCGGTGATGGCACATAATAGGATGGGTGGACCCCACACATAAATAATGAGTTTATAGTGTAAGATAAAAGACGTAAGATGCAAATTTAAATTGTGTGAATTTGAGCAAATATAAAGAGTCACTACCAATCATTTTTAGTGATGTGATTGGAACACCAAACTAAGGTCTACGTAATTTAGAGTCAAGTTGGAGAACTAATTACATGTAAGGAATGTATTAGCATCCTACAACGTCGATCCATAAAATTGGTCCTTGTTTTTTCTAATGTTATCTTTTTTTTAAAACTGATTAGTTCGTTATATAATTTGCTTATTTACCTTTTTAAAAATTATATTTTATTTGTTTATATTTTTTTTATATTCCATCTTGTTTTACATAATATCAAAAGCAATATATAACTTAAACAAGTATGAGTTATAGAAGAAACCATTAATTTTTAGGGCATGTTAATACGTTTACAACAATGACTAGTAAACGATTTTTTAAAAAAAAACTATTTTCATAAAATTTTATTTTTGAAATCAAGAAAAATTATAGTGTAAGAGAAATTCATTTTTCCTTTGAATTAATTAATGTCAAAACAATATTAACATTTTCTAATTTTATTAAGCTTTGAATTTTATTAAGGAAAAGTTGATTGAAACAAATTAAAAGGTTTAATATATTTAATGTCAAATTCTTTCAACTTCATGGTTGAATTTAGACAAAATAAATGCCTCGAGGATATTGAGGGCCATCATTATTATACTTATAATTGGATCCCTTAATTTCAATTCATCATAAGCATAATTTAAGTTTTATTTGTATATAATATAAACTTAAAATAATATATAAAGTGAAGTTCGATTGTAATATATTACTAAAATTAAAATGTGTTCAATTTAATAATAACACGAAAGTTAAGTTAAAAAAAAATTTCATAATCTATTGCATAAATTTCTTTAATTTGATTTGCTTTATCATTTTTATTAATTTAATTACTATGTTAAATTTGTCAAACTTCATGGCTAAACTTAAACAATGAAAAATGCTTTAAGAATATTAGGAGCCGTATTTATTACATTTATAATTGGATTCTCCAACTTTTATCTATTGTTGACAAATGCTTATATTTCAATTAAAAAGATACACATAAAGATGTAATAGAATGACATGTTTTAAAATATAATGTAATATATAAATAAAATATACATATGCTTATATTAATTTCATGTATAATAATATTAGAGATTTCTTTTTAAGTTTCACCGACTTGCCTGATTCAACTTCTAAAATATCTTTCACCTCAAGAACACTAAAAAGGACTAAACTTTTAATCTATTTTTAGCTTATTCCATCGTAGGATATTATACATAAAACACTAATAGCAATCTATAATGCAATAGAATAATCTATTTGTAACCATAAATGTATAAATGGAATAAAATCATAAAATAAATATATAAGATAAGATAAAAATAAATAAATAAACATGATTAGTTGAAAAAACTACACTCATTATCCTCTATTTTATCAAACAACAAAAGTTATAGAAAAAAAAAAGAAAGAAAAAAGAAAAGAAAAGAGCTAAGGTCACATGTTTAAGAGGACAAACAAAACAAATCAACAAAAAAAAAGAATAGGATGCATACATCAAATCAATAATAAAAAAAATGACTATTAAAAATAGAAGCCAATCTTGGCCCCTGATCTCACTTTGTACTTTTTTTCTTTTACAACTCAACAACTAAAACTTCAAGAATCACCAAGCTTGAATACAAGACAGAGAGGTGCATTTCCACAATTCAAAAGTTAATCTCTAGCATTTTCTGTTATATGGTAGAGATTAAAGGTTTGATTTTTAACTTGCTCCTCTTAGATCTATTTCTTTCTTTCCATTAGTTTAGTTTTTCTCTTTTTATTGTTATCATCTTTTTTTTTCTTCAAGATCCTCCTCGAGAAATGTTGACGGTAAAATCCAGTCAACCTAAGTTCTGAACCCTAAGATATAGAATGAACGTGAAAAAAGAGAAAGAGAGAGAGGAAGAGTAGGGAGACACCAGAAGTTTTTAACGTGGTTTGACTAAAGTTAGTTTGACCCCTATATCCACGGCTTTTATTACTCTTTGCTGAGTGTATTGTATCTGATAATTGAATATCCCATATACAATGATTTCAACCCCTTTTATAATAGTTAGGGGGTTATAGTTTGAATGTAAATCTATAATAGATAAGTATCATGACTTGATTAGGATTACATAGTAAAATAGAATAGACAGTTGTAACAGACTCCTACCAAAATAAGAGACTAGACAAACCTTCCCGATAGTTAAGGACGTTCGTTGTGAGCTGCGAGCTAGGCCTTGTTCTCTTGACCTGAGGTTGCTACTTTAACTCATGTTAACTAGTGACCTTAGCTTGTATTTAATGACCTGGTATCTTGGTCCAGTGGCCTCAATCCAAAATGAGCTGGGCTTTTGTTAGTTGGGTCTATCTATTGGGCTATTACTAACCCATTTATGCAGTATCGAATATTACCCATAACATTAGCCCCCAGCTCTCAGTGTGATTTGTGGACTAGGAGCTAAAGTTCCCTGGTAAAAGCTAGAGATCGTGATCAGTTTTTATTATGCCGTTTTGTCTGCCTGTACCATTATTATCGCATTAAATACATGTACCTTTTTGTAATCATCAATGCAATAGTGATAGAGCCTTATTTTCATTGGACTGTTAGATTGAAGATGGTTGATCATTCTCATAATCTAATAGTGTGGCGGGTAGCATTATAAGGTGAGAAAACCATTCATTCCCTTTCATTTGTTGCTTTTGAAAATTTATGCTTCAATTTTTCTTATTTTTTGAGCTCTCGCCTAATCACCGATATTCTCCATCCTTTCTGCTTCTACAATAGCATCCTTTAGGTTTAGTTCACTAAAGATTGATCGTGCTTATCTTTTTTTGGATTCTCTTCCTAAGGCCCATCTCGTTCTACTAATTCAGTAAGTTCTCTGAACATAACCTTGCTTTTAAGCTCCTGCTTTTTATGAATATTTTGCTTTGTAGGTTTCTGATATCTGGTGGCTTAGTTTGGTAATGTGCGCTCGTTAGTCATTAGGAAATTTTTTCCCTCCTGACTGGTTCTATAGTGTGTTTATTTGTAGGCCTATTATTGTTTATGAAACCGGTGTATCATTTACTTGATAAAGTGCTTGTAGGTTATTGAGTTTAGCCTTTTCTTATTTCCCTAGTTTTTGTAACCTGATAGGTTCATTGGTCAAGTCCCCCAAGTTTTCAATAGTCTGGGTCTTAGATATGGTGATTCATGGTGTGTGTGGCCTATTACATAGGAAACCTTGTTATCTTTAGCTTGTAGGTAAGGTCTGCCTTCAGTGACCTAATTTTTCCTTCTTGTGCATAGATGGTAGGTCATAATCGTTGTGGTCACCATATAGGAAGTGACAAAGATTTTGAATCCCTAGCTCAAAGTAGGGAGTTAATGCATTTTATAAATGAAGTGTCCTCTGGGAGTGGTAAGGTCCCCGAAAAGGTCGTTGCTCATCCTGATTCTACTAAGGGCCAGTAGGTTGTTGAAAGTCAGATGCTTTCAGACTATACCATGTTTACGCACCACCCTTCAATCATTAAACTTGATGATCTTAGGAGCATAGTTGAAACATTCCGTTTCTCAGAGGGTTGCCATATTTTAGTGCCTTCTCCTAATGATCATACGGCCCATCCTTCTAAGGGATTTGTTGCCATCAGTACCTAACATTTTGTTGCTGGGCTTAAGTTCCCAATCTACTCTTATCTTGTGGAGCTATTGAATAAACTACATCATTAACTTTTTTAGCTCACATTGAACTCATATTCTCAACTCACCTCTCTCACCCTCTTATATCTTAGGAATAATCTCCCTTCTCCTTTAGTAAGCATTTTCTGCTATCTTTTTAGCATCAAAAGTGTGGGCCAAAGTGATGGGATTTATTACTTGTCGGCCTGGCAAACCAAGTTCAAAAAGATCTTGCCCCAAAGTGATGCTAAGGGCAAGTCTAATGTAGGGCATTTCAAGACCCATTAGTTATATGTTTTGTGTCTATCTTTGTGCAATCTTCACATTTTTGGTTTTATCCTTACTCCTTGTAAGCAAGCTGAGGACGTACGAGCTTGTATGAATCTGTTTTATTTCTTGAATTTTAACATTCTGTTTTATTTCATAAACAGAGCTAGCAAGGAGAAACCATCATTGGAGGTTGAAGAGGTTAAGGTGTTAGACCAGTTCGTCCCTGTGGACGATCTAAAGAATGATTTTAGGTTCAACGAGGACCTCTTATGTTTGCATAAGCTTGCTCCAGCTTTAAACATCAAGCTTTCTAGAGACATTGGAGCTCACAGAACTAGGGAGATTGGCCTAGCAAATTTTAGTGAGTACAAAGACAAGTTGAAGCTCAAACTTCAATTGCCACGAACCTCCCATTCTACCTAGTTTGTTACTACTGCCACCACTTCATCGACCCCTACTGCCACTATAGCCCCTATTGCTACAGGTTCATCTTCTTCAGCCACAACATCTTCTCAAATACTTGTTCCCATCTCACATCCTGAGGTGGTTGAGATGGTTAAGGAAGTCATATCCCTATCTAACCCTCCTACCAAAAAATAAAGAATAGCAAGGGAAAGAAGGTTGTTCTTTCTTCAAAGGTGATAGCCAAGGTCAAGGCTGAGGAGTGATCTTCCACTTTTGGCCCGAAGATGGAGAAGTGCTTTAACTTCCTTTAAGAGAACATCGAGTCGATCCTAGCCTTGTAGTAGGGTCAAAATGTTGGAGTCAGAGGAGTTTTTGGGAGAAGGATTAATGGGTTCCGTAGCTTGCCATAACCTACTAGTAAGTAAAGTCCTTTCAACTTGGTTCTACTACCTTTTGTAATCTGACTTGTTCATTCATCATTTTTTTAGAGCTTGCTATCAATATAAAGCAGAAGAATGTACTTTGGGCTTAGGATGAGGAAAAGAAAAAGCTTAAGGGTGACCAGGCTACTATGACTATGTAGGCATTAGAACTAAAAGAGAAAGTCAGAGACGCCAAAGTCACTAGGAGGGGAGCTGAGGAAGCTTTGTCTCGCAAGGTGGCAAATCACGAGGCTATTACATCTAGCCTTCATAAAGTTATTAATGAGCTAACAATGGTAGAGGGCGAACTAGATATGACAATGCGGTGAGCTGAGGCTTCCGAAAGGAAATATAAAGAGGCTAGGAGTGAGGTCACTTAGGCCAGGAATATAGCTGTATTGGCAAAAGAGAAGGCTGCTCAAGTTAAGGCGAAGACTGCAGTGCTGATTTTGAGGGCTAAAGAGAAGGTGGTGTAAGGCCATTACTGACTTTTTGTTCAAATTAGGGGAGGTGCATTTAAAGATGGATTTTTCCTTTTTCAATAGGAATGTTCTCGAGTTCATCATGGGCTTTAAGAAGGACACAAGAGCAACTTATCCTAATAGGGGTTCACAGCTAGTAGGTGGAGCTTCTCTGGCTTGGAATGTGATAGAAAATAGCTCGCAGGCCGTCAAGACTACTGATGATCAAATTGCCAGTGATTAGCTTGCTTCACATGCGGACCCTTCTACCCAAGGCACAGTTCTGGGGGCCAGTCTCTCTTGTAAGCCATGGTAGTTGTAGGTTTATGTATTTTGAACTTTCATACAAATATTCTCCTTGTTGAGGTCTTTAATGAATTTTGTTATTATGCTTTTAAAGTATGTCGTATTGAATGATAATATCATGAATAGACCCCTGCAAATCATAGTTAAATGCCTAATCAATCACATTAATGCTTTTTAGCTTCTAGTAATGCATATTTATCAAGTCGAATGGCTAGTAATTTGCATGGATGCACTTCAGCTGGTGGTCTTTTGAGCATCGATGTGCCTCAACTGGCTGTAAGCCTTAGCTAGTAATGAATTGAGCACCAATATGCCTTAGCTGACTATGAGCCCCAGCTAACAATGAATTGAGCACCGATGTGCCTCAGCTAGCTATGAGCCTCAAGTAGCAATGAGTTGGTCATGTGTGATTCTAAATAATAGGTCGCATGTGGCCAAAAAGTAGGTCATATGCAGTGCTAAATAGTTAGTCACATATGGAGCCAAAGAGTAGGTCACATGTGATGCCAAGGAGTAGGTTGCATATGATGCTAAGTCTTTGTAAGTATGTCAAGTCAAATGCCTTTTTCAGAGTAGAGGGGTGAGTACTCGCTTCTAGATTAGAAGTGCTTGCTTCCGAATTAGAAAGGCGATAGCTCACTTCTAGTATTCTATTTGAAAATTCATTTAGAAATAAATAATTAGTCATAAAAATTTAAAAACAGTATTACAGGGTTAGATAAGCAAACTTGAGTTTATTGATAAAATGGGTGGAGATGTGTTGTGCTCCAAACTCAAGGCTCTCCACCATAAATCACTTCAACTTTCTTCCCCCTTATCCTTAGTTTGACTTCATCCTCGTAGTAGCGTCGGGTTATGTGCTGATCATCTTACACATATCCAACTCCATTAGGGGTCGGGAATCTAATAGTAAATGTCCTGGTAGACATGACCATTTTCAGGTCATTAATTGCAGGTCACCCCAGTACTACATTATATGTTGAGGGATAGTTGATGATCAAAAAATCTGCGAGGATGGTTGCTTGGCGACCTAAGTCTCCAAGAGTAATGGGAAACCTAATCTACCATATTGGTACTATGATATCTCTAGTGAATCCATAAAGGGGCTTTAGAGAAGGTTTTAATTGACCTATGCTCAGACCTATCTATTCAAAACATCTCTTGTACATTATGTTTGCCAAGCTGCCAGTATCAATCATAATCCTTTGTATCCCAGTATCACCAATTCTGGCTTAGATAACTAGTGCACTATTATGGGGGGAATGTACTCCACGTGCTCTTCATCTATGAAGATGATATTGTCTGAGGACGTCCTTGCTTTCTTAGTGGGACTCTCAAATTCAATGTGTCTAGAAAATAGGATGTGTTTTGCTTCCCACAAATGGCATTCATCCAACCTGTTTGAGGTACCTGTAATAGAAGGCCTACCGTGACTGGTAAATATAGTTCTTACCAAAGCTGCGTCTTCTTGCTCGGGTGTTTGCTCACACTACTGATGTATAGGTTGCTAACATTGTTAAGATCACTGTTCCATAGGTCATACTGCATAATCTTTTAAATGACCTCTCTTGATTAGGTCCTCGATTGCATCCTTAAGTGCCCTGCATTCTAAAGTATTGTGCTCGATATCATCATGATAAGCACAATGCTTGTTCTTGTTTCTAAACTAATCGAGAGTTCTTATGGGGTTGGCCTTCCCAAAATCCTCCCTGTCCTTTTCCGCCATGAAAATCCTTTTTGAAATATCTGATAAGATGCTATAGCTATCATGGCAACCTTTACGCTGAGGTCACTCATTTTTGGCTTTCTTTGTGACTTAGTTTTTGGGATTGTCTTCTTGACTCTCCTTACCATTCCTAGCATTGCCCATCTTTCTAGTCTGGTTGGAGCCATTTACCTCATCCTTGGACTTTTTAGGACCGAAGGTTTCCTCCCACCTAATCTCTTTAGTAGCTCATTCGTAGAATTCTCTCAGGTCCCTTACCAGAGATTTGTATATGCTCTCATATAGCTTCCTATATTTGTAGAGTCCTATTCAGACACTATTAAGATGCTTTCATCTGAGGAATTTTCTACGTTACTGACCTCATGTCTTAATCGGTTCATATAGTCCTTTAGTGATTTGTTCTTTTGTTGAAAGACTGTCGTGAGGTGGTAAGGTGGTGTGAGCTACCTCCTTAGTGCCTTGTACTGGTTAATGAATATCCTCTGGCATTCTTTCCATCCATCAATGCTGTGAGCTTTGAGATTCCTTAACCATGTTCGATGTAAGTCCTTTAAAGTGGTTGGAAAAACACGACACTTGACCATAGGATTGGTCATCTAAAAATCCATCTGTACATTAAATGCATCCAGGTGGTCGTATGCATCACTATTCCTATTGTATAACAGGATAGTGGGAACTTTGAACCTGTGTGGGAGAAGCTCTTTCTCGATCTCCCTAGTGAACAGTGTTCTTCTATCAAAATGATTTCGGTGGTCTTGAGTTTGAGGTTATTGTTTCAATTGCTTTGCCTTTTGAAGCAGCTCTTTTACCATGTGATCTTGAGTCTTAGACTAATAAATAGGTGATGGTTGGCTCCTTTTTCTGTGGTGATCTAAAGTTCTATGCTTTTTCTACCTCGTGGCTCGGTGAGTTTTAATCTAAAGCATGTCTTCTATTGGTCCTATTTTGGCCTTCAACTTAATGGAACCCCTACGTTATTGATGGTCTCTTTCATCTTCCTCACAAACTCAATGGGCCTTTGACCTTAGCCTTGAGTTAGTAGGTCGAGTTGAATAAGTATGCTAACGTTCTTCTCTGGTTGGCCCTTCTTCCTGAACTCCTTCCTATGACTATTGGAGAGTTTCTCTTTGTGCAGTGCTCCCAACCTGCTTTTATAAGCCTTGGACTCATGCCTAAGTTAATGCCTTAATCGTCTCAACCAACTTTCTTACTATTTTCTTTAGTGCTTCGTGACATTGATGCCATGATTGTATTCCATCAATGATATCAGGTTGGTGTGAGCCTACTGGTGGCATGTCGGTGGCAACACCTGCAGTAGGGGCGACAGGAGTGCCTGCATAGAGAATCAGATCCTCCTGATGTTCCATATGACCATCTAGTTGGCTAACTACAACATCTAAACTTTTGATGGTTTTTCTTCTAGCCATCAGAAAATAGCGTTGAATGTAGTTCAGGGCCCTTCTTTTAGTGCCAAAATGATGACGGTAAAATCCGATTAGCCTAAGTTTTGAACCCTAAGCTGTAGAATGAACATATAAAGAGAGAAAAAAAAGAGAGAGAAAGAGTAGGGAGACACCAGAAGTTTTTAATGTATTTTGATTGAAGTCAGTTTCATCCCTATGTCCATGACTTTTATTACTCCTTGCTGAGTGTATTGTATCTGATGATTGAATGTCCCTTATACAATAATTTCATCCCCTTTTATAATAGTTGAGGGGTTATAGTTTGAATGTAAATTTATAACAAATAAGTATCATGACTTGATTAGAATTATATAGTAGATCAGGATAGATGGTTATAATAGACTCTTGCAAGAATAGGAGACTAGATGGACTTTCCCGATGGTTGAAGACTCTTATTGTGAGCTACAAGTTAGGCTTTGTTCTCTCAACCTGAGATTGCTACTTTGACCCTTATTGACCAGTGATCTTAGCTCGTATTTAGCCACTTGGTGTCTTAGTTCGATGGCCTTAATCCAAAATGAGTTGGGCCTTTGTTAGCTGGGTCTATCCATTGGGCTTTTACTAGCTCGTTTATGTGATACCGAATATTACCCATAGTAAGAAACATGCTTCATTTTTATTTTGACTATTTCTACTCTTTTGATAATGAAATAATGTAAACAAAGAAATTGAAAATGAAAATAATAATAATAAATACTATGCACTTGTATGAGGGTGAGGAAGAATGAGAAAGATATACCAATAAATTTGAGCAATGAGATTTGAAGATAAAGGTTCTATGCACTCAATTTATTAAAAAAATATGTACTTTTGTGATTTAATTTTTACTTGATTTCTTTTATTTGTAGACCATTTTCTCTAGTTTACAAGTTATTTATTAATTACCATTGGGTTTTAAGTTATTTTCTCATTTTGAAAAAGATTGATTTACACAAGGAATCTTACTTTGGGAAAATTTCTTAGCTTAGCATAGGTTCAGATAGCAACAGAAGGCTTGAGCCATTGTGAACTAAGAGAATAACTAAGCATTCTCTTAGTTCACAATGTTTGTTGTTATTGTTGTTGTTGTTATTGTTGTTTTATATATTTTTCTTGTACAAAGTACACTAAACCTACTTAATTAAGATTTTTTAGGACTTTTATATTCTCTTCAACTTTAGAAAACACTGCTAGTTTATCAATGATATTTTTATAATTTTTACTCTTACTAAAGTAACAAAAAAGAAATGAAAATTAATCATTTTTTGTCTTGAAAGTTTAGTACTAATTAGTTACAAAACATGTTAAACCCAGATAAAATTGGGTGTCTACATTATATATGGGTTAAGGCCAAAGTATAAAAGCTTCATTGCTATTATATAGGGCTAGCCAACACAGCCTACACTTATAGAATTAGAAAATTTATTTGTTGACTAAGAGGTTTTAAGTTTTAACCAAACAATTGGTTGGAGTCTCTATTAAGCACTCTTTGACAACAAAAAGAAGGAAATATCATAGAAAAATAAAAATAAGGATAAAGATAAGAAGAGGAAAGAAAATTAACCTAAACCTAGAGTAGCTCATTAAGGAAGTAATAAGAAGTAG
This sequence comes from Saraca asoca, assembly GCA_026873985.1. NCBI lineage: Eukaryota > Viridiplantae > Streptophyta > Magnoliopsida > Fabales > Fabaceae > Saraca > Saraca asoca. The sequence goes on along the minus strand of JANHAO010003723.1, from coordinate 933 downwards.
GACCTAGTATGCTATAATTGTGGAAAGAAAGTATATTTTGTGCAAGATTATTAGTCTAGGAAGAAAGAGAAAATAGAGAACAATTTAGTAACCTCTAGAGTGAAGCAAAGAAGTGGCCACAAAAATGAAGAAGATCAAAATGCATGTACATCATTCACAACAATGACAATCGAAGAAGAAATGAATATCAAGAAAGGGAAGTTATAGAAATTAAAAACAACAAATGGATAGAGAGTTCACTTTCACATCAACATATCAATTAATGATAAACTACAACAACTTTTGGATTATAGACTTGAGATGCTCATATCATATGACTAGTGACAAAGAGAAGTTACAGAGCATGACTGAGTAAAGGAAACTATTAACAAAGGATTTTGGTTCAATTTGAATTTAGCCAACGGAAAGGGTTCTTTGGGGACCTAAGCTATTTCCCGATTGTTGAAATGATGAAAAGGTGTTGCACAGCAAAAGGGGGAAGGAGGAGAAAGGAGTACTGATGTGGTTGCCGAATCCAATCAAAATTAGAAATTTATAACTGAGCTACCTTACTTACTACTTGTAGTATAAGGCAACACCAGGTCGAGCCCTTAGATCATTCTAATAATAGCAATTAGATTAAGAGGTAAAAATGAGGGGGTTAGCAGTATCTTTTCTAACAGCAAACACAATGTAGGAATGTAAACAACAATGTAAGCAAACAATCAGCGCAAGGGAATCAACTAAACTTGAGATTAATTTATCCTTGATTACTAAATATTCATTCAATTGTTAATCATATTTCTAGCCTTAAATTATAACAAGAAGCCTTGAAATGATTAATGAGTCCTCTGCAAAACTGAGCCAGTAAACAATCCATCAAAAGCTTAATGCATTACTTAGTTTCTACCATCCTCTTTCTACAAGTGATTATTAAGCAATAATCATATTAAA